>BLKR01006107.1:0-64749 GCA_011170035.1 Teleogryllus occipitalis
GAATTTTTTCTTCTTTGATCTAGCAGGCAAAGTATTTCTTTGATCAGTGTAATTAGAACAAAATTTTTGGTGTGTTTGGAAAAGTGATGGTGAATGTGAATTGTAAGGTACAGAGTGTGTTCTGGAGGCTGGGTCTATTGGCTTATCTGGAGTGTCGCGTGAAGGGGCGAAGCGGGGGACGCAAGAAGTGGCGCAGTGGCTCAGAAGCGATAAGCGACCCCCATCCGCTCCCCCCCCTCGTCACGCACTCAGAAGTGACTTTCAGTCGGCCCTCAAGGAACTGGCTGCGGCCGGGGCATAAAAGGTCTAGGTTTTTACTGTTGAATTGTTTCCACATTCCTGATTCATGTGTCTCTGAAATATGTTGAACCTGTGTTATGAGTAGTCGTCATCATCATCATCATCATCAGCAGCAGCAGCAGCAGCAGCAGCAGCAGCAGCACTAGAAGCAACAAATAATTGGGCCAATGTTCCTGCAAAGTCGTCAGGTGAAGGCCATCTCTTTGTACGACTTTTAACCTCTCTTTTCCTTTTGCCATATTATAATAATCCTTCTAGGTCAATCTCTCATTGTTCATTCTTTTCTAATTATCCAGCTAGTTCAATTCCATGGATATTTAATTTATCTTGTATAATGTCTGTACCCAATTTTATTTTTACATCTTTGTTTCTAAAGTGACGCATTAATCTACAGACATTAACACATCAGGAATCACATTCCTCCTGCGATTTTGGTTTCGTTCTTCCTAGATGTTGTTAACCATCTTTCACTTCTACAAATGACCATAGTTTTGCATAATTACATTGGTTATTACCATTATTTATACGACATTTTGTCGTATGCACTATTTACCCCTAAATTCTGTAGCCTTAGTCGTGTCAATTGACATTTCAGAATTATATTCTCCGGCCCATTTTTGTAATTTAAATATTAACTATGGAAGGTCTTCTTCAGAATTAGATTGCGTTATAATCTTCAGATTATCGTATAATAAAGATTCGTAGGCTGCTTGTAATTGCTTTATAAATGAGTCGAAAAATTGCATTTATACTTGTGAACACAACGAAACAATAGACAATTGTTATACAATTGACACTGTATTGACCTTCCAAAAGAAAGATAATATTCATTGTAATAATTATATTTAATGAATTAGTTTACATTTATTTTTGTTTAAACCGGCTTAGGTGGCTCAGGGCATCAATTGATGTCACTGCATTGCCTCTGACCGGAAGGTCCTAGGTTTGAGTCCCGACGATAGCAGGATTTTCGACACTAACTGTATACAATTAGGGCGGGCTGTCTGGGGGAAAATTCTTGAGGCCAGCTGCTCCGATTAGTTGTTTTTTCTGGTTTCTTCAATCAACACCAGACGAATGCCGAAACAGTTCTCTAACAATTGGGCCACGGACCACGCGCAATCTATCCTTCTCATTCCTTGTCCTATCCTCACCCCCTTACATATACTTACACTAACATACACTACACTACCACGCATGCCGGGAGATCAGTCGGGAGCTTCGAGGTTGTCCCGGCTGGAGTGGTGTTCAGCTGGAGGGAGATACCTAGTTGGGGTAAACCCCACAAGCAGACGAGTAGGTCGGCGGCGGTTTTACTCATCCAGCGAGAATTCACCGCTACCTCTGGGGACATGCACTACACTTACGGTTGTGTATCTTGGCAGTTTACGTGCCAGGAATCCTTAATCTGCGTGTTTTAACATACGCCTGTTTTGCGCGGAGCAACCGTTGCTTGCCGCTTCCCTGGACGGGGACTCCTATTCGTGTAGAGCGAATGCTGCTCCCCCCCGGAGCAGAGTCTTTGTCGCTACCCTCTCCTCCCTCGAGGTGAATGAAAATGCGGTGGCAGAAGACAGTATTGGACAGCACTGGCCAAATTGCACGCCCCGCCCACGACTATTAGTCAGTTCTCCGCGCCGCTCTTGCCCGTCTTCTGTCCCGGCTGCCCCCGCTGTTGACCCTCGCCTCGCTGCCAGCGCCCTGCGGTGTCCTTTGCGCGATAAGCCGCGTCCCCGCCGCTAACGAGTCCACGAAGGGTGCCGGGGGCCCCCAGAGGGGGAGGGGCGGGGAGCGAGGAGAGGAGGGGACAAGGCGGAGCGGCCACGCGCCTGGCCGCGCGGGGAGAGGGACGCAGTCATTAAAACCAGCATTCACGCAGCCAGGTGCCCGTAAAGCGACATGTAGAATCCGCAGTAACTTAAGAGGGTAAAGAAATTAGTTTTTCCTTTTCTGTAAAATCTGCGCTTACACTTCCCGTGCTCTAATTAATGTCTGGCAATTTACACGGAATTGCTCCGTAAAACGGACGTTGCGATAAAAATAATTTATGCTCCAAAAGCTAGTTCATATTTATACCGTCTCTAAATACTGGAAAACCCTTTTCGCAGGAAGATCTTAATTCAGTGTACACCATATGAAATATACTTTTGGAGAACATAGAAGTGAAATAAACTTAATTTCCTAGTAATCGGGCAGGTGGGTGAACAATAATCTGCAACAGAATCTCAGCACAAACTCATTCATCCAGTGTGAAATATACTACTACTCCCCAACTTCCAGAAACACTGCGAGGAGCCTTTCTATCTCGTCAGGATACGAGAGAGAACTGCTTTTGAAATTCTCACCACAGACTTTGGACCATATGCGTACAATCTTCCTGAGAGTTGTTCGTATGTGTTTGAATAAATCAGTCGGTTGTGCAATATTTTTGTGAGAATCTGTAACTGAAATATTTACACATCATATACCTGAATACCAAGCAATAAATGTATCTAAAACACATGTTGCAGTAGATATCTAAACCCAATTAGTATATGATAAGCTATCTGTCTAATATATTTTAAAAAATATTATAATATTTTCGTTAAGAACAATCCAACAAAGAAAATCACTCTTTAAATTCTAAGAATTATTTGGTATTTACTTTGCTTTATTGAGAATCATTTCTATAATTAAACAAAATTTTAAGTTGCATTTGGTGTTGTCTTCAAACAGTGTTATAAGTACTGCAACATCTCGCTACTATGTCACCATTATAAAACAAAAAATTTGTCCTCATTTAATATGATGTAAAGTTTATAAAGTATTCGATGATAGATTAATTGATTGATTGATTGATTTTGTGTGTGTGTGTGTGTGTGAATGTGGAAAAACAGTACTAGTCCAGAAAGTTCATTCTAAAATAACTCATGTTATTACTTTTGATTACATATAGCAATAACAGATAAGATTTAAACATTTTTCCTATTTCAGAAACCTACCAAGCCATACGAAATTTACGCCATACGAAAAAGAGGAAAATGACCCATAAAACGTCTTAAAATAATGGGGAAATGACCTAATTGTTTTAATACAAAAAAATGTGTATGGAAACTACTCACTCAAAGAATTTTACAATTTTAAGTAAATATAGTCTTTCTTTTAGGACGAAATGTAATCTTTAGCTCCTATCTTCCAACCCTCAATTTTGTAAAGTCTAGGAAATACCAAAGATCCATGTAATTTTGAGAGTTCATAAAAAGGTCCATTGCAGTAGTGAATTTCATCATGAACATATGATACAATAAACCCGTTTTTTCTAGAATGTCAGTGTAAATTCATAAAACATTCATTGCCAAAAAACATAAAAATGAGAAAACTGACGCAAACTTTAAAAAATTACCTACAAATTGAAAATGACAAAAATGACCAAATAAGTATACATTTTTATCACCCATAGGTCATGATGAATATTAATTTACAAGTTAGCTTCATCTACATAGCACCAATGGAAAGATGATATATCATCAGAATTGGAGCCTTCATTATAATCTTTTACTTTTTAAGGTAATTTTTGTGAACAGGTTGTGTATTAACGTTCAATTCACTCGGCATAAACGTCACAAAATCTGATGAGTAGTGTGCAATTTTCGCTGTAAAGACTTCTTTGTGTTCTCTTATCATAATCAGATTTTCGTACTTGATAGCATAAGGTCTGTTATTATAATTTTCTCTTCCAACTTTTCGAGACAGACCTCACAAAAGAATTCCTAACAGTCTTTGAACCAGAATGTGTGATGTTCCAATTAAGCTCCTAAATGCTTGTTTACAAACTTGACCAAGATCACTCTCTTTCAACGCAAAATAACGAAAATTACTAACTCTTTGCTTATTCTTCCCCTCACTTCTCTCTCTTTGGTTCATTACAGGCACACTCTCCATCTGTAAGATAACAAGAAAATTATATCAGCCCCGTGCTAATGACAAATAACAAATGTTATCCATGCAACCCGAGTCGTCACACGTCTGATGTCAAGGACAGAAACTGTTCTTTCACTCACCAAAGAGAAGGACCTGCCTGATTTCAAGTCAAACAACTTTGTATTGAATTGATATTCGTCTCAACAAGCCTTCTGCAGTTATTTCTTAAAAAATCGAAAATGTCCAATTTTGGAGATTGTTTTTCCACTCACCCATTCAAGTAAACTGAGTGACAAATAGTACTCGTAGTTATCAAACAGGAATCTGTCGTGATGACATGATGGGAGGGAGTATGTATCGGGGGAAAGATGATCTTCGGGTTGATTATTAAAAGTGATTTATTGTGAGCCCTTCTTGCAAGTACGGTTATATCCTAACAGAGACTGCGCAGCCCAGCATTCAGTCGATCGCGATGAGGAAGGTGAGGGACCGCCGGCAGCGGTAAATGCGGCGACGAAGGCAGATAAGGTGGCGGTAGGTCGGTTAAGTACGGCGTCGATTCCCGTCTCGGTCAACCCGAAGGCAACCGTAGAATGGGACGCCGGCGATCACTACAGCGCTCACGACGAAACAAGCGACTTCTGAGGCCGTATGCGGTCTTATATATCGCCGCACAGTGGAGAATTTGTCGCCAAAACCTGGTCATAAGTGGAAAAACAAAATTTGAACAGCAGAAATATTTAGCATGCCCAGCATGAAGTGAAAGGTTTGTTTCATCGTGTTGTGCAATATTTTGTCCCTTGGAAAAGACTAACGGCTGTTACCATCAGTTTGCTTTCAGCCGTGGTACGTGCTTGTGTAGCTTACCCAGTGTGCTTCTCTGAGAGTGGTTTTAAAAAACGCGTTTGTAAGTTTTTTTTATGTTTTGTGAAATGTTACATTTGTAATGGATATTGATGTGAAAGGTATGTACTATTATTATAGGATAAAAGTTTTCTCTGATATTGATAATTACTTGTGTTATTGAATATTTCGCATTTACGCGTAAAGTAAGTTATTTTCAAGTATTTTTTAGCAAACATTAGCATTTTAGTACAACTGCCGGACGGTGTCGAGTCAATATTTTTGCACCAATCGATAAAAAATTCCATTAGCTATTTGGAGCACGAGTCAGATAATCCACATAAGTCCAATAACATTTGTTATAAATTTTTATTGTAAAGATGGTGGCAAGAGGTTGATTAAGAAATTGCACGAAGTGATATTTTCTTTTGCAGAATAAGAAGAAAATATTTTTTTAAATTATATTTTATTTTGCAATTTGTTTGTGAACAAACATTTGGCAAAATTACATAGATTTACATAAACAAATACATGAGAGGAGTAAAATCCCATGACCGTACTCCACCAATGATACATTATTAATACAAATTAACTATTAATTATAATTTCTGAAATGAATAATTTAAAGTCGATATGGAAGGTCTAGAGTATGATGGCGTTGAAGTCGTCTGGTGGAGTCACTATTGTCTAGTAAGTTGATGGCTAGAATATTCGGATGATTATGTAGTCTTTGTAGGTATTTTGCACTGGTATTCTTGATTTCTTCTTTTATAGTTGGAATCTGTAAGTCTTTGTGTAATGTTGCATTCGTTACGTACCAGGGGGCATTTACAAATTTTCTTAAGGCTATAGACTGGAAGCGTTGTAATATTTCAATATTAGAATTTTGAGCTGTTCCCCAAAGTTGAATTCCATATGTCCATACTGGTTTTAATATTGCTTTATACACAATTACTTTGTTTGCGATGCTTAACGATGATTTTCTTCCAAGTAGCCAGTTTAACCTTCTAAGTTTTAGGTCTAATTCTTTCCTTTTCTTCTTTATATGTTTTTTCCATGTGAGTCTTCTGTCCAGAGTAAGTCCGAGATATTTTGCCGAGTCATTTTGAGGAATACATTGCGATCCGATTTTTATAGGTGGACACGTTTCTTGCTTCAGACTGAAGGTGACTTGGACAGACTTCTTGTCATTGATCTTGAGGCGCCAGCGTTTCTGCCACTTGTGGATGGATTGCAGATGTTCTTCTACGAGACGAGATGCTTCTGCTGGATCTTCATGTCGAGCTAAGATGGCTGTGTCGTCCGCGTAGGTTGCTGTCAATGCGTTTACAGATGATGGGATGTCGGCAGTATATAATGAATAAAGGAAAGGTGCAAGCACACTTCCTTGAGGCACTCCTGACTTTATAGGGATAAGTTTTGAAGTTTCACCGTTAAATTTTATTTGAAAATATCTCTCTGTAAGATACGATTTTAACAAGTGATAGTAAGGATACGGTAGATTTTTCTTAATTTTATACAATAGACCTGGGTGCCAAACCTTATCAAAAGCCTGGCTTACGTCTAGAAATACAGCAGAACAATATTCTTTATTTTCTAGCGATTCACTAATTTCGTTTACTACTCGATGAATTTGTTCTACAGTCGAATGCTGTTGTCTGAACCCAAACTGATGATGAGGTATTATTTCATTTTCTTGTAGAAGTGGATTTAAACGTGACAGAAGCAGTTTTTCAAAAACTTTTGATAATATTGGCAGTAGACTAATAGGTCTGTATGATACAACTTCATGTGTTGGTTTGCCGGGCTTAGGGATGACTATTACTTGAGCGATTTTCCATTGATCAGGGAAGTGTCCTAGTCTTAGGATGGCATTGAAGATGGAAGTAAGTAAGGCTATTAGTTTTCTTGGTAGATGGTGTAGAATTGTTGCTGAAATCATATCGTATCCGGGAGCTTTTTTAGTTGGTAAATTCTTGATTGTTGTTTCAACTTCTCGAGCACTTACGGGTTTGATTTAGGGAGCTAGTTGCAGTGGTGAATCTAAGAAGTTGTAAATTTCTTCCTCTTCTGTAGCAGATATTTGTGAAGAAAATGCTTGAAAGATGTTAGAGAAATGGGACGCGAAGCATTCAGTTTTTTCTTCGTCGGTTTTAGCCCATGTGCTGTCGATTTTTCTGATGGGAGGAATAGGTTGCATCGGTCTCTTCAAGTATTTAGTAGTTTTCCAAAGAGAATACTCTGAATTCGAATTCGGAATCAATTTTGTGAGTTTATCTTGTAGGGCGTGGTTTCGATATTCTTGAAGTAATCTTTTGAGGTTTTGCGAAGCTGAATTTAGTCTTCTTTTGACTGCTGGGTCTTTAGTGATTTGCCATTGTTTCTTTAATTTACGTTTTGATTTCACCTTTTCTCTTATTACTTGTGGGATATATAGCTTTTTGTTTTGCTTTATTTCTGGTGTAGAATGCCACGCAGCTTGATGGAGTTGTCTGGTTACATATTCTATAGCTTCATTTATGTCGAAAGCAGTTTTCAATGGTAGATTAGCTGTGCTGTTATTAGCTAGCCATTCTGAGAAATATTTCCAATCTGTTCTATTGTTGTGGATTGAGGTTTGCTTATTGTCTTCAATAATGATTGAGCTAATGACTAGTAGAACTGGTGAATGATCAGACGATAGATCTTGTGACCAGTAGGTGTGAATGTAACTTTGGTTAACTCCTTTTACAATAAAGAAATCTAATACATCAGGAATTTTGTTAGTGTCTGTCGGCCAGTAAGTGGGTTGGCCAGAAGAGAACGAGGATAATTTTTCGTTTATTATAGTTTCATATAGAGATTTACCTTTCGGGGAGGTTAGTCTGGAGCCCCATAATGGATGTTTAGAATTGTAGTCACCGCCAGAAATAAATCTTGGTCCAAGTGTTCTGAAGAAGCTTGCGAATTGTGAACTCTGGATTTTATGCTTCGGAGGGCAGTATATTGCTGCAATATTCAATGTTCCGAATGCATCTCTTACTTGAATGGATGTTGCCTGCAAATACGTGGTGTTAAATTGAGAATTTAAGTGATGTTTAATTTTTTCCCGAACAAGTATAGCTGTTCCTCCATGTGCTGTACCATCCGGATGATTTGTATAATATATGTTGTATCCTTGAAGCGAGAAAAAACTTTTGTTGGTGAAATGAGTTTCTGAAATGAGCATGATATCCGTATTTGTTAACTGGAGAAAACACTTAACTTCTTCTCGGTGTTGTAGCAAGCCATTGGCGTTCCAAGCTGCTATCTTATATGATTTGTTCATTATTTAGTTAGCAGTTTTGACACAAGATTTAAAAGTGCACTTATTTGTTCTGCTTGTCTGTTGAGTATAGTTTCAAATCTTTCGAAAGTCTGTTGTATTATTGAAAATATTTGAGTATTGGACTCCGTGTTTGTTGCATTGTTGTTCAGACTATCCTTCTTTTGCGAGTTTTTCAGTGCTTGTGCATAAGTACTACGCTGATGGAAATTATTTATCGAAGTAGGTGGGAAGTTTTCTTGACCTGTATTCATATTGTTTTGTGAAGCACTGTAGTTTGAATCTTGTGGAATTTTAGACGCCTGTGGATATTTTTTATTGCGTATTTTTTGATAAATTTCACATCCTTTATAACTTGCTGTATGGGGACCTTCACAAAGGGCGCATTTTGCAGGCTTCGTCTTGTTTTTCTTGTTATCACAAGTTCTGCTATCGTGATTCTCGCCGCATACTACGCACCGATAAGGATGGTTGCAGTAGTGCTTCGTGTGCTCCCAACTTTGGCAGCGATGGCATTGCACAAGATCTCGCTTTACTCTTGGAGCTTCAATTATTATTTTGGTATTTTGAAGGTACTGCAATTTATAAATGTCTTTGTTATTATCTTTTGGTTCCAAATCAATAAAAAATACCGGTAAGGGAGCTTTTGTTACACGGTGTTTGCAGTTATGAATGTTTCTTACAGTATGACCGTTTTCTTCTATTTCTGCTTTCAGTTCATCAATATTTATTGTAGGATGCATATTTTTTAAGACTATCCTAAATGCTCTTTCTTGTTTTAGCTGATAGCTGTGAAACTCAATTTTCTCTTTAGTAAGGTATTTAATAAGTGATCGATAAGCTTCTGTTGTTGCCGGTAAGATTTTAAATTTATCTTGACCTACAAGCTTGCAGTAGAATTCTTCCTTCTTCACGACTTTTTGTAAAGTTTCTGAGATTGTGTGAAAGTCATTTACCCCAGGGATAAATATTGGCGGTGGTTTTTGCACCTTCTGAATGTTGCTGGATTTGGAACTTTCATCGATTACTTTATCATTGGATTCATCGTCATTAATTAGTTCGAGATCTGCAAATCTATTGCATGATAGTATGCCACTGATATTTTCACTTTGACGTTTTGATTGTTTATGACTTTCAGGGCTGTGAGATTTACATCTCTTGCGCTTGCTTACAACAACTTGCCATTTATGAGTGTTGCTGTCACTACTTGAATTACCGTGGGTTGTTCCATTAAGTTCTGAATTTGTTACATCGGTTGAACTTGAAGGCTGTACGGCAGGAGGAAAAAAGGGAAATGGCATTGCTATCACTGTACCTTGTGGTATCTGATGTAAAATGAGTTGTTGTTGTTGCTGCTGCTGCTGCTGCTGATATTGTTGTTGACGAAACAGCTGAGTTTGTAGTTCAGCTTGACTTGTAGTAGACGAATCTATTATAAATTCAGATTCCGGCTGGGAGGTGTTCCGAGGCCATATCGATTGTTTACGTCTTATGGAGGCAACATATTTTTTTTATATCACCAGTTGAAACACAAAATTTTATAAACAGGAGATACAATTGATCACGAAAACACTACACACTAGTCAGAACACAAAACGTGGACGCACAACTTGACACAATGAGTCAACGCACAACTTAGAAATCACGAGACACCGCGGAGTAGAGGGCACGTCCTCTCACTTCCACCGTTCGCGAGAGACTAAGAAAAAAATATCAAGGAACTGACTAGGAGAGAACTATTTGACTTAATTAAATATGGTTCTGAACGTTTTATTGATGAAACAAGAGATCATATGCAAAATTGTTTAATAGAACTTTGTAAGTGTCCGTCCGATAAAGTCAGTGTTTTGAAGCGGGAATTGCGTCACTTCAAAAGTAAATTTAAACAAAAGTGGAGAACATCAACTTACATTGAAGATAGATTTCTATTAAATAATGAAAATTGGATAAAGAAAACTGTAGAATTAAGAATGTGGTCTAAATGTAAACAGGGACGTCCTTCGGAAGATTTCGACGAATGTAGTGAACGCAGTAAGAGGCGTAGGACTGAAGAATTGAGGCAACAAATACCAAATAATGAATTGATGTATGCTGCAGAAATGAATCTCCGTGGTTCTGGCAAAAGCGATGTGGTAGCAGTTTTGAAGGAAAGAAAGAAATCTCCGAACAGAGCATTGAAGATGCGTAAATCTCTAGGGAGTCCCAAGCAAGAACAAAAACAACCATCCTTGGTCGAAGCGCTGTCCGTATTTGTGGAAGCGAATTTGTCACGAAGACAATACGAGATAATTTGCTCTGCAAGCGAAAATTTGTACCCTTATTATTCGTTGTTACAGAAAGCGAAAGTCGAATGTTACCCTAAGCAAGATGGTGACCGAGACATGTGCTGAAATAAATCTGCAGGGTTTGTTGGAACACACAACATTAAGACTCTGTAAGTTTCTGGAAGATGTTCTTTTAACACTTTCCCATCAGAAAGTACAAAATGTCCAATTAATTTCAAAATGGGGTTACGATGGGTCGCATCAAGTCCCATTGAAGCAGAAATTTGAAAACAATGCCGATAGTGATGCGATCATATTTCAATGTTCGTTTGTGCCTTTAAGACTTATTGCAAATGCCGAAGGTAATAAAAAAATAATTTGGAAAAATTCGGTACCTTCAAGCCCACGATTCTGCAGACCCATTCGTCTTAGATTTGTGTCTGAAACAACCGACATGACGAGGGAGGAAATGCGCCATATTTATCATCAAGAAGACAAATTGAAACGTACAAGAGTATTGGTAGATAATGTAGACATTGATGTTAAGTACACGCTTCTGCTGACTATGGTGGATGGTAAAGTGTGCAATGCAGCGACAGAAACATCATCCACAATGCGCTGTTACGTATGCAAGGCCACATCGAAGGACTTGAATAAACTGAATAATACTATGCCTACTACTCCTGACACATTTCAATTCGACTTATCTATCTTACACAAACTGATAAGATTCCTTGAATCTATTTTACATTTGTCTTATAAGATTCCCATCAAAAAGTGGCAAGCTCGATCTGATGCAGAGAAAAACTGTGCATGAATCAAAAAAAGCGTATCCAGCCGCAACGTAGAGAGGCTATGTGGATACTAGTAGACATGCAGATCCTGAGACGGCCTCCAAAATTACCGAAGTGGATTGGGAGCTCATTAAAAGGTATAAGAAAATGTTAGAAGTTGTATCTAGTGGCCACAGAATAGACATAGAGAAATTTTCTACTTATTGCGAAGAGACGGCATATATTTATGTACAGCTTTATGAGTGGTATCCAATGACACCCACAGTTCATAAAGTGTTAATTCATGGTCCATCTATCATCGAGCATGCCATTCTTCCAGTTGGACAAGTTTTGGAAGAAGCAGCGGAAGCAAGAAATAAACATATCCGCCGATTCAGAATGGATTTCGCCCGAAAGTTTTCCAGGAAAGCTTGCGACATGGACGTGCTCAATAGATTGCTTCCTAGCTCTAATCCATTTCTCTCCTGTTCACGACTCAAATCAAATAGAGGAAGAAAACTATTCTCCAAATAAGCCCTAGAAATGCTTTTACCATCGGAAGTTGAAAACATTCAAGAACTAGAGCAAAAATGTGAAGAATCTGATATGGAAAATATGAGTTCTGGTGAGGAAATGTAAAATTATAAACATAGAACTAACTAAACCCGCAAAAACTATTCTCAGAACTTTTCGCTCGAAGTGAAAGTGTGTGTTCAAACCTCGTTCTAAAGAAAAAACATTCTGACATTTGTTCTCTAAGAAATGTGCCTGAAGCAAGACACCTTAATCCGTCTCATCCGACTCAGTGTTGACATTAAGGGAAAGGCCTCGCTGCACCTCCGTCGTCGATGACCGTCTCTTCCTGCACTCGACTTAGTCTTCATCACAAGTATGTCGTCCCTGTTTGCTCATCCTATTGTAATTTTTTCACTTTTAAATTTTATATTTTCATTAATTTTTTTTTAATTATTTTACTCAATCACTTTGATACGCGTATTACAACTATAATTTACAATGAAATTTATGAAGACAATGCGAATTTAATGGAATTTTTATTTTAATTATAATTTATTATATGATTTAATTTCAGATCATTTCCTTATGTCACTGAAGATTGCCACTGTCGCAAACGTTTTGTACAAAAAATGAAAAATGTACTCGGAGTCCAATAATTATACCTCGCGTGAAAAAATGTTTATATCACATTGTATTTATAAAATTATTATCTATAATGTAGTTAAACTCCATTGTAAATCAATTCCCATGGATATTAATGTCAAAATAATTTTGGTCCATATTTTTCGGTCAAATACTCCTCTGTGTGCCGGTCCAGTCCATCTGGGGGTCAACGGGGATGGCGTTGCCCTACTGCGGGGACACACACAGGGGTGCAAGGGTGGCGAGCGGTCAGCCTACACATCTGGACACCATACAAGCGCGGGCCGAGGGGAGGGCGAGCGGCAAGGGGCGCAAGAGGGTGTCGCCTCACCACAAATCGGCCCATATCGCCCGCCACATGAAGGAATCGACCCACTACCGCAAAAACATAGCGAATGAGAAAACGAACTCGCGAACAGAGTCGTGTCGTTTGAAACGTAACACGTAAGGCCCAGCGGACACTTCGCTACGCGGGTCTACATTGATGAGGAGGCTCCGGCTATTAGCCTACGCGGTTATGAGAAATCATCCTTGCTTCTCACCAACGCATATTTTCACCGCATTTTACAAAAAACTTTGCCAAACAGTTTGTTGTGAGAAAAAAATTAAATAATTTGAAAAAATGACATTTTATCGAGGCTTATATTGAAAAATTACTTATAAAATATCTAAAAAAACTAATATTGCAATTTATTGGTGTGCTCACGCCAGAAACAACTTTATACCTTGCGTTCTGACCCTTAGCACTGCCGTTTTGCCCTGGGGACCCCGCCCCGCTCCTCCCACGACTTGAGAAACAGTATTGGCTCCCACAACATCGAATGTGAATGGTTGTTACGTTAATGACGCAATGCACCACGACCTTGAGGACGACAGGTGGCAGACCGAGCGGAGCTTGTGGCCACCGCAGTGACATGTCTCGCTGAGCCCGTATTCAGGGAGATCGAAGCGACCATGTGTCCCGTCACTGGGAAGGCTGTTCCCGTCACCCGTAATTCGTCACTCCTCTCCGGTCTCGTCATCGTCTCGACCTTAATATCTTGCTCCGAGCCACGGATTCCGAAGAACGGGTGATTAAGAAGACTCGCGGATCCTCTTCTTTGGTCCAGGACCAGTTATGGCTCGTCATTTGAGGACGCGCACGGCTGAGGCCGTGGTCGATGCTCACGCTGCAATAGGGCATCGGATGGCGAAGGAAGAGTCGCGCGCGGTACGTGGACCTTTGATATTGATCGGAAAATGGTCTACAGTTAACTTTTGGAGCTGGGACCATTGACACTTTCTCAAAGACAGTATATTTATCAAGTAGATTCATCGGTTAGTAAACAAAATTTTCGTCGTAAATTAGCATAATATGTGAAAACGCAATATATAGACAAGTTACTGTGTTTCAAGTAATGAACTTGAAACTCTCCAATTAATCACACAATCAAGTAGATCACCCAAAGTTGACCACACAATTCATTTGAACAATTCATTTGCAACTCACACTCGATTAAAACAATCTCGTGGATTTAAAAAATGCACTAATAATAGAAGAAAAGATTGTGACGTCAAGGGTCTGTGAAGTGAATCTCGAAATGAAGAGCTTAGTGATCACATTGCGTCCATATCTATGAAATATTCTAGCCAAAAAAAATAAAATATTCATAAAAATATTATTTACTCATATTCTGAGTTAATAACAAATCAAATAAGACATTTCACAGCCTTTTAGGGGCTATGAAATTTCACTCCTTTCTTGCACTATAGAAATTACCTATACAAGTTCGAGTTGTAGGAGCATTCACTTCAAGCGTGTAATTATCGTACTGTTTCAGCAAGCGAACCCAAACTAAATTACTTCAAAACAAATAAATATTTAATATAATTTCATTAATATTTTTGGCGTTTGGTATCAGCCCCCTCATCGTGATATTAGTTTTATTTTGCCACTGGCTTCACCCAGGAATGGCGAGTGGCAAGGGTAGAGATTCCTGTCGGTGACCTCGAAGAGGATGAAGACAGTACCGGCTTAGGTGGCACAGGGCATCAATTGATGTTCCTGCAAAATGCTCTGGAACAGGAGGTCCTAGTGTTCGAGTCTCGACGGTGGCAGGATATTCGGACACTACCTACATACCTACCTACTAGGTCGAATTCTATCATTGTCTGAGAGAATTCTTGAGACCGGCTGCTCTGACTTGCAGGTTTCCGCAATTTCTCCTATTCACCAGGCGAATGCCGGAACAGTTCTTTAACAAACTGACCACGACGCATGATTTTTCCGTCCCGTTTCTTGTATTCTCGCCTGTTACACACACAAACACACACACACATCTACATGCACTACACTACTTCTCATGCAGGCAGCTCAGTCAGGAGCTTAGATCTTGTCACGGCTGGGACGGTGCCTCGTTGGTGGGAGATATATGGTTGGGAAATCCCGCTAGTCCGGGAACGCTAATCAATCAAATCAAGTGGAAAAATTAAGAGGCCTTCTGTACAGTTGCTGATCGGCCCGCTGCCCATTCACCTTGCTGCTGTATCTACGGAGGAACTTCAAGACGCCTTCAAAAATTAAGAAGCCTTCTGCCACTGCTGGCCGCCTGCACCCACTCCGTGCTGCTTGCTGCCACTCTGTGCTGCTTGCTGCTACTCCGTGCTGCCGTATCTGAAGACGCCTTAACATTCATTGCAGTCCAGTAAGATGCTGATGTTCATCTTTTCCCGTCTGTAAGTAAAAAATTCTCCACAGAAGCGTATTACGGATTTTCGAAAATTCTATAAAAATAAGGTGAAGTCTTAAACAAGATCTTCTGCATTTTTTTTATTACAAAATTATTGTGAACTTATATTCAGATTATCTGGTTCATTTAGTTTAAGTTTTATATTCTATCATATAGGGATACAAAATGTTG
The DNA here is from genome assembly GCA_011170035.1 of Teleogryllus occipitalis. Classification (NCBI taxonomy): domain Eukaryota; kingdom Metazoa; phylum Arthropoda; class Insecta; order Orthoptera; family Gryllidae; genus Teleogryllus; species Teleogryllus occipitalis. The sequence continues at coordinate 15,443 of BLKR01006107.1, forward strand.
GAAGTGACATGCTCTCAAAATTTGAGTACGCCCAAATTTAGTTGTTACCCGATTTGATGGCACCCTGTCCTGCAGTTTATATTATTTTATAGCCAGATGCGATTCTTTGTTAACAAACATAGGAACACAGTCATCCGTTCCGAATGCGGCCCTTATTAATGTATTCTTATTTAATGTAGTGAAATCGAAACTGAAAGAAGAAACTAGATGCATATTAGATAATGAAGCTAATACTAGGTATGAGAAATTTAAAGAAAAATTAGTGAGAAAATACGGAGATGTTAAAAATGAAAGAATTTTACTAACAGAAATTTCTAATTGCTTTCAGAAATATAGCGAAAGTTATTCAGAATATCATGATCGTGTGTGCTCTCTAGTACTTCGATATAGCGTTTGTGCAAGTTAAATTACAAAACCGAGATATTAACTTTAAAATTACGTGAAATTGACAAACTGAGTCTGAATGCATTTCAAGCTGGCGTTTTAGAGCCATACCGCGTATACCTACGTTATACCCACGTTTCATCACTCTATTCGAGTTAAAAATTCTTATTGACAGTGGCGCCTGCAATTCAATCATGAATCCATCCGTGGCTTACTCGCTATTTTCGGATTATTAATTCCAAGAACCTTTCTGTATACAATCTGTCCATGCTCAGACTATAGGTGACGATAATGTACAATTTCCCATATTCTCTGAACATGAAATCAATTTACCTGTAAATTTTCGTGTAATGCAATGGCACGAATATTTCGATGCTTTGATTGGTACTGCTGAATTCATAAAGTTAGGAGGCGAAATTGATTATGACAAAAGGGTAATCACATTAGCCAACAAGAATATACCGCTACACTTTCATTCACCTTAAAAGCAAAGTAGTTTTCAGACTTCCCAACGCAAAATTTTTTATCAATCCCAGTAAGCATCGAGGAAGGCGACATATATGTCCCTCACATCGAAAACAAAGGATATTATTTTCCTGACGCAATCTTGTGCGCACAAAATTTTCAAGTGCTCTACCCCTTAGAAGCAACAATAGAATTAAATTTTAATAAGCCACAATTAGTTGAGCCTCTTGGAAATGTGACCATGGAACCAATAGAAATAAACTCTATCACAAACAAGGACGTCAATGAATATCTTCGAGCACAACATTTAAATCAATTAGAAAAAGATGTAGTTTCAAAATTATGCTGTAGATTCCCAGATGTTTTACTACCTCGATTGTGACTTATCGTTTACTAACACAGTTAAACATTATATTAGTACTACTGATGAGGAACCGGTGTATCGAAAGAACTATCGATATCCCCCTCACTTAAAATATTTAATAAATAAAGAAGTAGAAAAACTTTTAGACCAGGGTATAAGAACTCATAGCGAATCTCCTTACTGCAATCCTGTTTGGATTGTTCCAAAGAAATTAGACGCATCCGGTGAGAAGAAGTGGTGTCTTGTAATAGATTTTAGGCAATTAAATAACAAAACAATAGAGGATAAATACCCTTTTCCCAGAATAGAGAAAATCCTTGATAACCTTTTTTTTTCAAAATTTAAGTAGTATATACTTAGTGTAGGTATCACAGAATTTTGAAAATGTGCACACAATTCACTTTCCCCAATAGCACGTCATACGCAGTTTTTAACTGTTTTTTTTGACGTAAAATAAATAAATAAACCTAGGACGCTGCCAATATTTCAGCACTTTAGACTTAGCCCAAGGATTTCATCAAATCGAAATGGATGCTTGGTCTGTAGAGAAGACGGCGTTTACTGATGATAATAGAAATTTAATATTTAAAAGGATGCCCTTCGGGTTACGAAACGCGCCAGCCACTTTCCAGCGTGTGATGGATAATGTGTTGCACCCGTTCTTGTATAAATTCTGCTTTGTCTATATCGATGATATTATTGTTGTTACTAAATCACTGGAGAAACACGCCCAACATTTGTCCATAACTTTTCAAAATCTAAGAGAAGTCAACTTAAAGGTTTAACTCGATAAAACAGAATTTATGCATAAAGAAATTTCATTTCTGGGTCACATTGTGTCTCATGACTGTATCAAACCTAATCCGGAGAAAATCAGAGCAATAAAGGAGTATCCCATTTCAAAAACTAATAAGGAAATTAGACAATTTCTTGGTCTAGTCGGGTACTACCGAACGTTTATTAAAGATTTCGCTTAAGTTTCCCAACCAATAACTCGCTATCTAAGAAAGGGTTCAAAAATAAATTTAGAAAATCCAGAATACAATCACGCCTTTCAAATAATCAAAACATTGTTAATTAATGCACCAGTATTAGCCTATCCGAATTTTGATACCAAATTTATTCTCACAACCGACAGTTCGAACTTCGCTATTGGAAGTGTTTTGTCACAAAAGGATCCCAGTTCTAAACTTTACAGATGGAAAGTTAAAACTAAGGATTTTATTTTCGACATTCAATACATAAAAGGGAAAACAAATTATGTAGCTGACGCCCTCTCTAGAATAGAATTAAATGTTAGTGATGAAACTAATTCTTTGTTAGCTGCCGTAGACAATGACGAGTACCAAAAAGAACTCGACGATCAAACAAAACATTCCAATCAAGAAGAGCCCATTTTTACCTTAAAAATATCTGGAAGAAATCTGAATCAAAATCGGAACCAAATAATTGTTAAATTTGGCGCATCGCCAAAGATTATAGAAAAATGAGTATTCAAAAAAAGGATTCGACACACGATGATAGTGACTAAAGAAAACCTACTTAAAGATCTATCAGAGCTCCTCCTAAAACTAATTATTCCCTCAAATAAATACGCAGTACACTTTGTTGACCCCGACATCGAGATCCAATTTATAGGATGTTGTGAGAAATTATTCACGCCTGGACTTATAATAATTAGAAGCGAGAAACGTTTGGAAGATGTCTCGAACCCCGAGAACAAAAAAACAGTTGATTCTGCAATATCATGCAAATAATCACAATGGTATTTCTGAAACTATCGAACATTTACAAATCAAATACTATTGGCCTCACCTGAGGGAACATGTAAAAACTTTAATTAATCAATGCAACCTCTGTCAAAGGAACAAGTATGAAAGACATCCAAATCAGGTAGAAAACCAAGGACCAATAGTAGCCAAGCACCACTTTTTCCAAATTCATATAGACACCTTCCATTTCGAACAAAATCGCATTTTGACAATATTGGATGTTTTCTCAAAATACGGGCAAGGTTACATACTTCCGAATGCTACTGCTTTAGCCGTCCTTAACCAGTTACAATCCTTCTTTTCTCATCACGGCTTACGTAAAAGAATAACTCACGATCAAGGTGGTGAGTTCGAAAACAACTTAATTGAGGAGTTTTGCAAAGCATCAAACACTGAACTCCACGCGACAACCCCTTAAGAGACAACAGATAAGCTATACTTGGATTTTTCTAGCGTAGCATTTGAGGGATTTATCTTCAAGATGGAATATGACACGACGGTTTGCGTTTTATTACATTATAAATATCGCTCTCTGGTAACGCATTCTTGAAGGTATTTACCAGAATTCAACTGATAAAACAATTATTTTGACACTATGTTTCACTTAGGCGATACGACATAGACCACGATGGATTTTCGACAAGATAACGTTGGAGTACTGTCTTACTTCCTCCCCCCCAGAATGTGTCTTATAACATTCTATAACACATATTTTTTCAGATTTTTAAATAATGTGGACGATAGTGAAAAACAATTAAAACCAATTTTAGCAGTTCAAAAATTTGAATTACGCGCCAAAATATGATTGGGAAAATAGCTTTAATCAATATTGAAACATAGATTCAATCACAACATATGAACTCTAAATCTTATAAGTGTTACATCATTTATGAATCAAACTCAATCGGACAGTCCATGGTGGAAAGAGATGGGCGGGTTCCCGCGCATCCGACTTCAGCCAATAAGCACCAGTTTGAGTCATAACATTAGCGTGAATTTTAAGCGCCAAAATGATCGTGGTTGCAAGTCATTGAAACAGAAACAGATAAGCCCTCTTTTCTTTTTTTGAAAATATTGAATCTTTTATTTCAATAACACCTTCATTCTGTTATATTTTAGGTCACCCTAACATTGCTGCCATCGTCTGGTCTCGGTTTTCAACCGAAGTGCGTCACGTGCGTTACACTTTTTAACTGTGTTGCAGTCACGTGGCTCGTGACGCAAACTGGCGCTGAGCAAAACGAGCAAAAATCGGTTCATTAGAGCCCACCTATCTCTTTCCACCACAGGAATATCGGTGAAACGATATATTTGTGAAAGTGCAAACGGATGTGTGGGATGCTGCTCCTACATAGCTGCGATCATTTATTATTTGGCACACGCTCGTTACTTGGCGCAAATTGTTAAAGCGTCAGAAATTGTGAGTAGACTGTTTATACATAAAGGTATGCGTGATCCCAGTTATTGAAAAAGACAGTGATAATGATTAATTGCCTGTGATTGTCTAATTGTCAGTAGTTAATAAATCTACAACTGAGTAATTAGATTTCCATTATAAACAAATTATTAATGTACCTTACACCGAGTAATTTGATTTATATTAGAAACAATACATAAATCGATACATAACAAAAGGGGTTTGATGATTTTATTTCAATAATATAAATACTTTCCATATAAAGACAAAACATTTGTAAAGCATACTTTTGCAAAAAGCAAAAAGTTGTGAAGCATACTTTTTTCAGTGAGACTTTTCAATAATTTAAATATAAATTGTTCACAGATGGGTAAAAAAATTCATTTCATTTTCAAATCACATTTTGGCGCGAATTTCAAACTTTTGAACTGATGAAATTGGTTTTAATTGTTTTCACTATCGTCCATATTGATTAAAAATCTTAAAAAATATATGTTATAGAATGTTATAAGACACACTCTAGAGAAAAAACTGAGACAGTACTCCAACGTTATCACGTCTAAAATCCATATTAAACATCTATTTATTTTTTTCTATTTGTATTTGGCCTTAGAATTAGTTGCTAAAAACTAACTTACAATTCAACCACTTATCTCCGTCTCTCCATTTTTTCAGACTAATACATGTCATAGAAGCTAAGAAAAAAATAAAATATGAAAAACACGTTTCTCGTTGTATCTCTGCAACATATTGCCCTAGGAGGCTGATCTTTTTGTGAATCTACGGCATTTTTTATTCTCGTTCGTATGAGCGCCGATAATATTATCGATTTGGTTTGAAGACACTTTTCACTCCTTATTCGTGTATAATCTTTATATGAAAAGCTGCACATTCTGTTTCGCTATCACAATGCGTTGGAATATCTCCGTATAAAAACAAAGCTGTCAAGTGTGTGTGTGTGTGTGTGTATCTGCATTACTAGTGATACGTTTTGTGTATCGAAACCTTGTAAACTCCCCACTTTGAGACGAAGAAGGCCAACAAAGCTCTTTCATGAAAGCAGAGAAAGGGGAAACAGGGGGTCATTGACATGCTGTCACAAAAAACTTCCTCTGAGCTCTCAGATCACGTTCAGCGTAGTTCCGAATTAAATGGCGAAAGAATGATTTGCCGATGTCATAGAACAGACCTCAACTAGTACTTCTAGAACACAGCGTAACATGCTGCAAGCAGCAGATTCCAATGAAGCACAATCGGATTACTATTCTCCTGAAGAAGCATTAGGTTTTTTATTGGACATGACAATGACTAGTAACGCGTACATACTCGTAATACTCAGAGAGGACTCCCTCAGAATAATGATTGATTGATTGATTTTTCGTGTTTCCGGGCGCGTCAACTGCTTTGGTCGTTAGTCCCGTAAGTGTAGTGCATTTTTTTCTCGGGAGTCGGCGGTGATCTTCCCCCGCTGGATAGCGTGATTCGGCGCCGACCTACCGTCGACTAGTGGGGTTTTCCCCTAACCAGGACTCTCCCACCAGCGGGGCACCGCTCCAGCCGGGACAAGCTCTAAGCTCCAGACCGGTCTCCTGGAATATGTGGTAGTGTAGTGCATGTTAGTGTGTGTGTGTGTAAGGGGAGAGGATAGGATCAATCAAATAGTCAATCAAAATAATAATTATACATATTTAAGTTCATTTTGATTGATATCCTAAGAGTCTGAGCCAAAGCTTTCTTGGTTTTGCAGATTACGAGAAATGATTTTTGTCCACTTAGCGATGCAAAATACATCGCTGTGCGGCGGTGTCACAGGAGCTATACAGGAGCTAGGTAGGGATAGAGAATAAACGTTTAAAAATCAAGTATGTAATTACTTCCAGAACAACATGCAAGGTTTGAGCTGTTATTAACAGTTAGAAACAGTTGCAAGTTCTACATGTAAGCCGCGCAACAGGTACTGAGAATTTAGCGTGACGTCACCTAGCTCTTGCAGCTCACATGTGTGGCCACGTTATTGAGCAAAAGTGGGCAGTTTATGTGTGGCGATAAAAAAATACTTTGTAGCGTGATCGTTGAAGACGCTCCCAGTTGCTTTTATATATTTTTTTTTATTTTACATCAAAACAGTTAAAATCTCTGTGTGACGTGCTACGGGGAGAAGTGAATTCCATGCTTGTTTTCGTAATTCTGTGATCTCTATCCTAAGTCATATACTACTAGAATTTTCAATTCAGAAAGAAATGATCTTTTCCGTAAGCATTGTTGAGAAAATATTCGCTCTGATGTAATAAAATAAATTTTTAAGGGTAAATCAGCTATAAATTTGAGCTCATACCCCTCATCATGCCCTTCCTGTCGCGTCAACGGGGAGAACGATTATTTGAATAACTATATTTCCCTCTGAATTATTAGACGTGCAAAGACAATGAAGTTACTTTTTTCGGAAGTTAAGTGTTTTTTTATTTATTATTTTTTTATTTATTTAGCTGTAAAATAGTTACGTAAGTACAAAACTACGGCTGAGTTGGGTTCTTACAAAGCACATATGAAATGGGGTCTAAATAGAAGGTTCATCATCGTAGTCGTAATTACGTTGGATGCGTACACAAATGGAACGGTGTGTTCTATAATAGGAGCTTGCAAATGTACAAATTTTCTTTAACAAGCCGCTTGTAATACTCTGGAAGTATGAACTCTTCAGAACAACTCTTCTCAGAGCGCTCTGGTTAGGTTCTCTAACACCCGTTGTCTTGGGTGGGTAATGGCTGTGATCCGAAAGTACATCTGACAGGATTTGCGACCACATATTTTTTATTATGTAATTTTAATTCTTAATAGAATTAATTTTACTACGCCCGAGGATGAAAAAACCAGACAACTGAATGTTTAAAGTTTCTTTTTATTTAGGATTTGCCAAGGAGATATTTTCAATGAATGAAAATACTTTTAAAGTATGTTAAAACTTCAGCGTCGCGAGGTTCACCTAATTCTGAAATATTTGTATATTTATACATTCTTTATACTTAAGTCCTTCGCTCTAGTTTTATTATCAAGAGACTTAAGACAGTATTTAAATCATTATTTCTTTTAGTTATTTATTCCAAAATCAATTAGATTAAAAATATAAATTTTGAAATTGTCCAAATCTACACGCCCTTTTCCATGAGGGCTGGGATTATTGCGTTTTACGAGAGGCAGCCCAAGTCCTGGAAGCCTGGCACGACGCGGAACATTTTAATACAGCCGCACAGGATTGAACGGTGTCGAATGCAAAGGCTCGGGATAGATTTCTCAGAATCAGCGCCTCAGCCGACGGCCTGTTAAATTGATCCGCGGAACATTCCAAAAACTTCCTCTCTCAGGTTGCAGGCAGCGGCGCGAAAACGAGGCGGCGGAGAAGGGAACGCGGCAGCGCAGAAACCAAAGCACAAGGAACCGCAAATCGGGGTCACATTGACAAATCGGAAACAAGCGGACTGTGAGGCGAATTCCGCGCTTGCGGAGCCTTATTAATGAATTAAATTTAATGAATCAATACATTAGTTATTTAAAGTATTATTTATTGGTTTTGTTTGTTTATTTGTTAGTTTATTTATTGGTTTAACGTTAAAAATCATCCATAGAGCGTGTGAAGTATGGGGAAGAAGTGCATCTAAGCAGGTTTCTAGAGCTTCGAAATCCCCACCTTTCCTTAAATACTAAGTATGTATGTACTTTTTAACGACAGCTCTTTGCGAGCGAAGGCCTAACAGCGGTGTCCCGTCCTAGCGGCCATGGGTTGAGGGGTACGTGTGGTTAACACAGCGATCCCTACGCCATATCCCTAGTCGTCTCAACCTGAGATGAGCTTTCTCATCGTCACACGGCAACGAATACTGGGACATTGCAAGAAAAGCGCACAGTTAATTTTTTCCCCGACCGGGAATCGAACGAATGGATATCAAGGAGCATTTCTTGCAAAATTTGGTAAGAAATATTCGCTATCATATAGGAAAAATTATTTGCACCGAGAAATGAGCAACACATTTTTGCTCTTAACTCTTTTCGTGTTGCATGTGAAGGAATTTACTAAGCTATTTGTATTGCCGAAGATGGTATTGCCGAAGAAATAACTTCATTCACCACTCATATTCCAAAGAGCTCAAAATAACTTGCACATAGTGAAACAAAGTTTATTTCCAGAAGTAAAAGAAGGGTCGTACTTGTATTTCAGAACTTACTCAATGAATTAGGGAAACTAAATGCATCTTTAGTAGCCCACGCTTTGTTGACCTCTCCTTATGGTAGTTGTGAAAAGAGTAGAGGAGGTAACGGTTGCCATTTTGTTAGCAGTACTAAAAAGATGATTTGATTATCGATACAAACCAGTATTTTTATAACTCGGAAGAAATCATTTCTAGTTTTTCAACGGTTGCCCACCTCCTTTATTGGTACTTTTGTTCCAAAAAAAACAACTACTATTAATAGTATAAAGGATGGGGAAAAGTTACTAGAGCTCAATTAAACGTGCGCAGATTATACTGCTCCAATAAGTCACAGTTTTTTTCTTTTTTCACAAAAATAAATTATATTTAGTATCTGAAATGTATAATGCTAAATATTCATTATGTAAATTATACAATGGGAATAATAACTTATGCATTCTTCGGAGCTCGATTGTTGGTAATTCTATATGAAATTATTGCCCGTCAAAAATGGGGAATATTCCAGTATATATTCCATCAATTTTTTCAAAATAATCTTCACAGTAACGTTGTATAATTATATAATAATAATAATAACAATAATAATAATAATAATAATAATAATAATAATAATAATAATAATAATAATGGAGGGGGGATCATGCACTTCCTTGTAGTGCAAGTTTCAACTTTCACAAGTGATGCACAGTAAGAATTGAGATGGGTTTTTATATGCAAATATTTTTGCTCTCTCGACTAGCACTCTTACGTATTATGGATACGATTCCAGCAGATCTGTATTTTAACTCTGTATTTCTAAAAAACATATTCCTTGAATAATGAAATTTAGTAATTTCAAGTAGAAACTTTACGTATCACAACGGAATGAAATTTTTAAATTCGGATTTTCATATTTTCTTTCAGTTACCTTCCGACCATTTCCGAGCTATATTAACTGAATCTGATTCTGTAATTCATCTAGTTTTCAAAACATTAATTAAAGTTTGCCCATGTTTGCCCCATTTTGCATTATGGTTCTTTGTTTATAATAGTGCACACCAAATTAGCCTTTTTACCTACAATATTTATTTTTTAAATTCTTTCTTCATTATCTGGTACTGATTGTACTTAAAAAGGAGGGTTCTGTATGATATTAAACACACTGAAAAGAAAAAAACGGAAGAAAAAGTGCAACCCGGAAGAAAATTTTTTTCCAAAGGAATGAAATAAAATTGAAATAAAATTACGACCACATTTGGACCATACAGTAACCCGTATTTTGCAAGCACAGAGATATGTCTTGACTAATCATGTATTAGAAAAATCAAGTAAATTGTGTTTGTTTAGTAAATGAGAATTTGACGTGTTACATCGATACCAATATAAGCAGAAATTTACTTCAAAACCCGAAACAACATATGCAAGTTTTTTCATTACATCATTAGTGCATCTGTAATTAAATTTTAAACGCGACAAATGAAATGGAAAAATATAATACGGTAGAAAGTGGTCAAGATCAGTCACAAATTGCTCAGAAATTCCCTGACCCTTTCAAAAATGGAAAACTTCTTTTAGAGAAACAAATCATGCAACCGCAACCAACAAAAATAAAAAAAATGACAATGATACTGCAGTGTAAATGAGCCACACTTCACTATTTACAATGCTAAATGGAAAAGTCTGTAATGTACTGACCGAAACCACACGTGTATTTCTGGACTGACTTCCAAAGACTTTAATGATACTAATAAAGTTTTAAGAGCTTCAGTTTAAGAGAGAATATGGGATTTGAACTTTCGGTACTCCACGCTTATATTAGAATGTATTTTAGAATTTCTTAGAATGTATTTTACTTGTTGCATATAAGTTTCCTTTCAAAACAATGGGGAGGGGGAGAAAGGGGAGAAAAAAATTGCAGGTACGAAAAATGATATGCAGATGAATTTGGAGATGCAAATGGGATTATTCATTGACAAACCTACGCAAGGTTACGGGAGAACTAATGATAGTAGCACTGCCAGACGTGTTTTTTCCAATCAAAAAACAAACCAGCAGAAATAACAGGAGCCCACACTGAAGTCATAAAAACATTTAAAATAATATGACAAACCATTCGGACAATCAAGACAATTAAGTGGAATAGCAAAAGAAGCCAGTAACAACTTTTTTAAATATAGAGAAAGTTTCACCAGAAAAACAGACAGTCAGCCAACTAACAAGGAAGGGCTTCGCTGCCTGTTAATTGCATCTGATCTACTTATTTCAGAAATGGAAAGGAAATGGAGAAATATTATCAAAAAGGCATTTGACCCAGGAGTTACACCAATTTTAAGCCTTCAATTACAAATTCGCTTCTTGAAGAAGAAATATAATGAAAGTTTTTATTCCTAGGTTATATCATTACATATTTGAAGGTTAAACAATTAAGTCATTATAAAATGTGTTTTTTTATTTCCCCTAATCTCGAAAAACAGTTAAAAATACTTTTGGCAGCGTTTCCCTTTTCTGACCCCACTGTGCATGTTCTGGACCGAGGAGGCTGACTGTTATTGTCCCTTCATCCCTCATTATCCTATCACCTCATAATTCATTATATAAGGCTTAGCAACCTTGTCTTACCTACAGCCGAAAACCTGACACCCATAATGACACACTTTAATCTCTCTCTTGGATAGAATTTGATTGGGCCTCGGAAGAGAAAGTGTAGCGTGGTCTGACTGATACGCAAATAATATTAATATTAATAATTAATTTAGTATTAATAACTTTCTAAATAGCAAATAGTACAACAATAGTTCAATAGTAATTACTAAACAGCATATAGAAATTTCAGAGAAAAAATCTGGTACATTTCATGTGAAGGATATACAACACATGCAGCTGAAATCAGCACAATCATGACGTTTTTGATTCAATTAATTGCATAATTGGAAGATTAGGTTCGTTAATGTTAATTATTCGTCCACGCGTAACATATTAATCAAATCATTGCTCACACTTCCCAAAATCTGATGAGGAAGCATTCTTTAATATACATTACTCCTGGCGTTTGGTGTCTTGATTCCTTTGCTCATGATTTCTGTTTGCTCATATTTCTAATTTGTTTACGTTTCCGATTTTAACGAGTTTTGCATATTTTTATGAAATGCTTCTAAAGAAGTGATCCCTCTGGGTTCCTGAGTTCTACTGCACGTTGCGGAGGTGGAGTTATAATTTCATGTAGCTTTCATGTAGGGTTGTTCTTCGGGTGTACTCAAATGACCTTGCTTAAAAACTATCACGACAGCAACTGTATTGATGTTGCCTCAGAGTATCTCATAAGCGAACTTGAAACACGCGTCCTCAGACGTAAGATTGGATTGCGTGACTGAGGGGGGGGACACGGAGGGGGGAAGCGGCGAAGCGAGACGGACGTCACCGCGCTAATCACGCCCAGGCGGTGCATCGGCGGTGCGGCGGGGGCGGGAACGGGAGCGAGAGCGGGAGTGGGGGTGGGGCGAGGTGGGGCGGGGGTCGGGCGGGGGCGTTGGGAGGGCGCTCGCCGCCGGAACTTCATCTGCATCGGCATTATGAGCGCGGCCCATTGAGGCCGGCGGACGCCGCCCCGCCCAGCTCCGCCCCGCCCCCTGATTTACATGGTGCACCGGCATCGCCTTTCGCGCCCCGCTCCGCCCCGCACCTCCCCTCCCCTATTCAATACCCTCGACGTCTCCGCTCCGCTCAGCTGCCGCCCCTCGCCCCCTCCCTGACCCTTTCAACAGACGCTCCGCCTCTGGACAATCGCCCAGCGCCGCAGGCCGGGCAGCGGGTAACGATGAGCGGGTACCGGCAAGCAGGGGCGGGCGCGGGTTTGAGTTGTGGCAGAGCGGGTGAAAAGGCGTTTGGGATCGAGTGGGAGGGGCGAGTGGGGGGCGAGCGGGGGGCGAGCGGGGGGCGAGCGGGGGGCGAGCGGGGGGCGAGCGGGGGGCGAGCGGGGGGCGAGCGGGGGGCGAGCGGGGGGCGAGCGGAGGCGAGCGGGGAGCGAGCGGCTATAATAGAGAAGAAAGCAAATTATTGGCCTTTTTTCTAAGAAATAAGTTTCTATTGCCTCTATTTCTCGCAAAATCACTTTGGCCTATTTCAGCACCAAATTATCGCGTTCAAATCTTGAGTGCTGGTTTTGTCTACACACTGACAAACATAACGAGACTTAAGTTAAACGAAAAGTGAGACATGCATTAATAGCTATGTGACCTCTATTCGGGGAAAAATTTGATTCGAAAATTTAGTCATATTTTAGAAAATCTTGAAAATGTTAAGACGTTATATATTTCCCGAAAAAGCGAAACACCCATTTCAAATTCGCAGTACGTCAGGTTCGGCGATATGGGTGGGTGAATATCAATTTTGGAGAAAATAGTCTAAATAGTTTAGGCACGCGGTTGGCCATAGACGAACGGACACAAGGATCGACAGTCAAGACACAGAGCGAGCTACAGATGAACATTTCTTCGTAAATCGATTTCTCGGTATCGTGTCCTCTTTAAATGTTGATTCTGACTACACAACGTGCGAGAGGAAGTACCTTACTCTCTGTGCTGGCAAACTGCGTGTTACATCGGCTACTCGCAGTAGCCCTGCCTCTGTGCTGCAAATATGTGGCTATGGTACTAAGCCAGACTACGCGGTGGTGGGGGCAATGACGTAAGACAGCGTTTCTCAATATTTTGAACACGACCCCCTTTTCTTGAAGTTAAGAACGAAATTACCTCCCTATCCCTTATTTCCAGCTGTGTGAGCAAGGCTGGCCAAACTTGTAAGCTTCCACTGCTTGAGTTCGTGTCTTCTAGGCAGGCTCATAGGCCCACGTCTTGCCAGTCATGTAGCAGGCTTCTTTAGAGCAAGGACACCGCAGGACTGCATGTCTGGTATTACATAGGGGTCTCTCCGCCAATTACCTGCTCCACCCGAGCGTCCAGGCCGGATAGGATATAAAACCAAAAAACGCAGTACTGCGTGGTTCTTGCCCTGAGGAAGCCTACAACATTACAGGCGAAACGTTGGCCTCTCATCTGACGTCGCGGCGCCACCCGCACAACAAAGAAGATACGGTCCTTCATTGATAACGGCGGAATATTGGCATTTCGCAGATTTGTAATCTTCTGTATAAATTTATGTTGTCTGCACTGTATTGAGGAAAAGTGGACTCGAAAGAATAGTCATTCTAGGCTTATTCCTATGTACGACACAAGGAAATAATTAAAAAACGTTACATAAAATTTGATATTATGTGTGTTTAAATGCCTCGCAGCGGAAGACACTAAAACACACGTGTGCTTCTACCAATCTGATTTTAAAATGGAGAAGTGTCTAAAATGAACAATTCCATATACCTCTCAAGAAGTTGCACAAAGGTAAGCAAAAAACAGAAAATACAATGATTCCTATTTAAAGCTCGGATGTACAGCATGAGAAAATAAGCCGCAGTGTTTGTTGTGAATTGTATCTGCAGAAAGAATGAAGCCTTCTAAAATAATTCATCTGGTAACAATCTTATCCAGTGTGATTGATATGGTATATACAGTCGACTTCGGTTATAGTGAACTCGGACATAGTGAACCCTCGGTTATAGTGAACTTAAGTCAGTGGTCTCGTTTCACTCACATTACAAATAATCAAAAGAAGATTTGGTGAACCTGAACCTCGGTTATGGAAAATACAACGACCTGGAAATTAACTTCCTCCTGGAAAAGAATATATTGTCTCCGTGCCACAAATTCCGATCTTAGCTTGAAAAAATATTGTCCAAAGGTCATAATCGAAGAAGTCTACCGTGACGTAAAGTTCGCGGACCCGGAATGAGGCTCTTTCTGATGACCTCATGCCACTCAGTTTCACTGCGGAAATAAAGGCCGGTCCTGCGTGGGCTACAACTGGAGGCGGCGACACACAATAGCTTGATTCAGTTTCAAGCTTGATGTTACGTAATATTCCGCGGGACAAAGTGCGTTATGTTCTACGAAAGCGACAGGATGCGCGCGACTGCCACCGCCCTACATTCTGCCAGACCCACCGTGCCGCCCGGAAAAGCGTTCAGTTTCATTAGCCTCTTGCGCCATCCCGCTACCGAAAGGATCTGATGTTATTAGGCGAGTAAAGAGTCTTCGAAGAGTGGGACTTCCAACATTGCAACAGGCATTGAAGTCTGTCAAGACTGCATTACGGCACTTAGACATAGAAGCAAGTATGCAGTGAACACGAACTCTGAATAAGGACCTAGAGAAATTACTAATGAAAAATGTTCGAAGCAAACAATTGAAATTATTGATTTTTTATCGCAAACCCGAGGAAATTTGTGTGTTACTAAGCACGCCACCTTCAAAGCCTCGAGTGGGATACACTTTCCCAATGTTGTGTAGGTTAGGGACATTTGGTCTATTTGAAGGTTTTGTATTGCGATAATATTCGCAAAGGCTATGAAATGTTTGATGCTCTGTGTTTTGCTCTTGTTCTTCTGTAGAGATAGAGTATTCATTGTCTGATATTGTTCTGATGTCTCATTTGAAGGCTTTCGGTACAGTCATCCATCATATCACCTGGAAATTTACCTGCAATCCATGCCTAACGACGTTTATTTTCCAATTCTCTTGGTGTCAGATAGCCATTCATAATTATATTTATTCTATCCCTTCAAATTGTGTTCGGTTATGTCGATTTCTAGATGTGGGTTAGTGTATTCCCCAAAGAAGTAATGTCCTGGAAGTGGAATTTCGTGACACCGATTGACATGGTAATTTATTCTAATAACTTCAATATTGATATTTCGTGACCATTTTATTCAGTTGTCTTTCCTTCCTCTAGCAGTCTGGTTGTCTTTCTTCTTTTTAATGCGTCTTTGTAATGGCCCGACGCGTCTCGTAATCCTCATTGGGCGTTGAGAGGTTGTTGTTGTTATTATTATTATTATTATTATTATTATTATTATTATTATTATTATTATTATTATTATTATTATTATTATTATTATTAGTGAAAACCCGTCAAAATTTGACGGTGAGTTCTGAGATAAATGTAAAATAGTGTACCCAGACCAATGTTCACAATATATTGCATTGTTTTGAACTTGAGGGTATAACGAAGATATTCTGTGATGAGGAGTTCCCAAAATTTTGAACACGTATGGCTCATGACCAGGTGGCAATACAATATCGGCACAAAAGATATAGCACTATTATACTAAAGGATATTATTTCTAAAGTTTTTTGATGTGTCATAATCTCTTATAAACAATTGTTTGATTTCTTCTGGCATATTGCCCGAAGGTATACTCATTTTCCCATTTAAGCAACACAGTGTAAATCGTTTGCAGAATTTCTCTGAGATGGAAAGTACAAAGCAGAACAAAACTGACATTTCATAGACAATGACCCAATAGAAAACGAAATGACCTCACTATCACGACACCTACGATGACTTTCTCTTTCCCTGCGTCCAGTTAATGTACGTTTGCGTCTTTTGGGGCGCGTGGACAACGATTCGGTATTCGACATAACCTGTAAACAACTTCACTACTTCAGTACAATCGAGCAAATTCCACTGTGCGAATGTTCTCTACAAAATACACCACAGAATCAAATACATGCAAACTGTCAACACCACAATGCAATTATTACACTGAAACAAAACCTTGACGAATTGTAAACAAATCTCAACAATTAAAACAAAACATCAAGTAGCGTGGACTCACATCTATGGACTCATGTATTTCGATTTTGAAATTGACACCCTTTGAAAGAAAACAATTGACTATTGATAAGCGTACTATTAAAGAATGATTTAATTAATTAATTTACACCGTAAATGTTGGTGAATCGACACAAACAATATCTGATAACACATCTAGAGATCATATTCTTTCATTTAAAAGAAAAAATACAACAATCGGTTCAGTAGAAGCTCTAAACGAAGCCATGACAGATTACCTTATTTATATATATATATATATATATATATATATATATATATATATATATATATATATATATATAAATCCTCCATTACTTTCATTTTTCGGGAAATCTCACGCTTGTGAGCAGACGAGCAACTAGTTGGAATTGCTCTTGATGACCTGACCTCTACTTACTCCACGTTTGATAGTTCTGACTGAAGTTGACTCTTTCAGTGACAGAGGTCTGTCTCATCAACTCTCTGCCATCGGCGGCGCGCATGCTGGCGTACTTCCCCAGACAGCGGCTGTACCGAAGATTTACGGTTTTTCAACGTGTCTCAAGAATTATAAGGGAAATTGCCAGTGCCTTGTTTGTTTTTAAACGACGTACCACGTTTCCCACGAGTCTTGGAATAACATGCACTCTGACGTAGAGTTGGACTTTGGGAGACGAGAGGAAAAGAAAACTATGGTTCAGAAACCTTTCCAGATGGAAAATGTCTGGGTTTAAGTAACGAAAGAAAGTGAGCTACTCGATCTACCCACTTACTCCCGGTGGAAGGAGAGGGCGGAATATGAAAGGGAGGATGTCAAGGTTAAGACAGCGGTCAGCACCCCTTTTATAGGTAGAGGAAATGGGGCTGATTGTGCAGCACCTACCCTGCGGATGGGCACAGCGGGCGATGGGGTCGCCAATTCCCTACGCCGTTTATTATTCCTCTACTTCAGAACCAAAGATGTTGAAAGTCGGTTTAATATAAAATCTACTCCAGATTGCAACCAGCATTCTAAGGATCAGATATAGGGGATGTCAGTGTCTCTACAATATTTTGCGCAAATTGTGGGCTGTCCCCCCCAAAAGCAATGTCTTTTGATTGACCTGGGAGGTTTGCCAAGTTGTTATACATCTTTTTTGCGGAACAAATCCCTGAGCTCTGATAACTATCGGGACGACCTGTGCTTTTACACCCCATATTCGGCTTCTTTCGATTTCCAAACTCTTGTGTTCTCGTATTTCGTTTTTCTACCTTCTGGGATATGACGTTTTGATCGCACGGTACAGCCACATCTACAAGCAGAAACATTTTTTTCTCCAAATCCCGGATAACAATATCCGGTTTGTTTGCGTTGTATCGTGCGATGAGATCGATTTTATTGGTTGTTCAATATTGTTAACAGTCAAACAGACGTCATCGGTTTTGGTGAGTGATCGTACAACTTGGAGCATGCGCTTGGAACTTCGAGGGCGCTACAGATCTACCAATGAGGGTATTTACAGCCTCCAATATGTATTTTCAAGTATTCAGTTTTGGCTAGAATCGGACAAACTGAGAGGATATGATCAATGGTTTCTACTTGTTTCTGGCAAATACATTTATCATCTTCGGAAATTTTGAGAACCGCTTTATCATGTCATGTTCTCAACGCTTGATCTTTGGCAGCCATTACACCTGCTTCTCATTCTGGCTCCATTCTTCCCCTTATAAGCTATATAAAAGATAAAGCTTTAGTGATCTGCAGCTGGTTCATTTTTTGTAGATATTGTCCATGGAGCGTGTGCCAAGACCAAACTTTATGCAGATGTCATTGCTAAAGTCGTTGACGACAGACAGCATTTGCGAAAGAATCGCTTCATTCTTAGCAAACACATTAAAATTATCTATGTAAAACAAATGTGATACTGGCCTTTAAATAACTTAAACTTGTGTTGGATTTGAGAAATGATCTTAAGGCCATCGAGGAAAATCTGTGCAAATCAATTAATTACGCTTTTGAGGAGTTAAAAACGTCTAAAAATGTAGTAACCAAACAGAGTGAGGAGATAGCAGCTCTGCTTGATCTCGTAAATAAGTTGTCCAATGAGAATGCGGAACTAAAAAGCAAAGTGCTTGTGATGGAGAATCGAATGGATGACATTGAACAATACTCTCGGAGGGATACTATAGAAATTCATGGTATTCCAGTAGAGAAAGGCGAAAATGTCCTAGAAGTTGTGAAATCGGTTGGGACGGCACTTGATTTACCGAATGAATAAAATATGATAAATGCATGCCATAGACTACAGCGTCCGGGAGCAGAAGTGGAAGCGCCAGCAATAATTGTAAAAATGGTTCGTAGACTGGATGCCGAGGCAATGCTGCAAAGAAGACGCGTCAAATAAAATTTATCAACTCTCCATGTGAGCATTTTCTAGCATTCCTGCGGCGCACCTACATTAATGAAAGTCTCCGCCGGGCAGACGCCAGTTCTCAACGCAACAATGGGACAAAGAAAAAGAAAAGAACTGCCCACATCGTGAAATAAGAGGAGGAAAGATTTTGATGAGAAAAGCATACGGCGAACCATTGAAAGTAGTAACATCAATGTGGTGGTCGTGGATAATTTGTAACAAAATTACTATTATCGAATAATTTGGTAAACTGGTGAATAATTTGGTAAATCAAAATATTAGAAGTTTAAGGCAAAGTTTTAATTTATTTGTAAGTGATTTGAAGTCAATTAAATTGTTTCCTTATGTAATTGTATTAACGGAAATATGGATAGGTAAATATGAATTTAAAAGTTACAAAATTGAAGGATATAATTTAATTGCTAAATGTAATGAGGAGTACAGAGCAGGGGGCACCATTCGTGACTGCTACCAGTAGAGCGGGGTGAGAGAGAGAAATCACATTCAGTCAGCTGATGTACGCCAGTTAAACGTCAAGGTCGGTAACCTTGTAGAGTTTACTTTACTTGCTGTGTATCGCTTGCACAGTAGTTCACGGGTAGATTTTACAAGTGATATTCATTCAATAATAACTGAATTGGAAGGTCGTAATAAATTATCAAGAAGTAAACGATTTTGGTATCAAGTCCGGAGGTAATGATTCTCTTTCCATACACTTGAGGTTGTCACGTTATGTCAAAAATAAGATTAAACTTCGCAACTGACATTTATCACAAGATTAGATGTTTTTACATGCTTTCCCAAAATATGAAGTGATTCTACCGTATAGTTTTAAAGATAATCACATTTGAAAACTTGCGTTTTAACACGCAAAGTATAGGAAAATGATCTCGCCCGACCGTAAATACTTAAATTTGAAACACTTCTACATAAGATTACACGAGGGGAAAATATTACAAATGTAGATTAAACCTTTCTGAAGAGAATAGAATGGAAATGAAAAGATTTTACCGTGTAGTTTGGACAAAAACACAAAAAGAAAATAACATCTGTCATCAATTTTTCGTAAGAACGAAAAAGCGCGGCAACGTTGCATGACGTACCACTCGGCGGGAATTTTAAATATTGCGAAACTGAGAGGCTGGTTTGTAGGCATTACTTTGTGAGCTGGCATGCGTATACGGGGTAATTCACGATGAATGATGATAAAATGTTTTAATGGTGTACCATTGCCTACTGGGCCTTTACCCCAACCTCATATGTGGCCTAATGCACGATTATAACTTCAAGTTCTGCGAATTCCCTTGAAACTCTCATATAGCAGTTTGTGAGGAAACTAGTGTTGATTTGTAAAGTGTGGTCGTTTTGGATTTTGTACAGTGAAAAAAAAACAAGAATTCAGCATACAGCACCCAAGTCAGAACTGAGATAATAAAAATGGTATATCCTATATTTTTTTAAATGTATGTTTTTTTTATATTTTCTTACTTTGTATTAACTTAGTCATCTGATTGAAGGCTGTGCAAGCAATTTAAAAATAGGAATAATGCTTAGTGCACATCTTAACACAAAATTTTTCTAGATTGCATTTCATGACGTGTTATTTTTTGGTATATTTGGCAATGAAACAATTCTATTTACCAAATATTCTGTGAATAATGTATAAGAAATCATAGACTTTTTAACAAAATACATATCTCCTTCAAATAAGCAACATACTAGAAAACTTCCAGATTACTTACCTCCCCTACAAAACTGAAAATCGTGATTTTTATCACCCCCCTCCTAGACAAAGCTTAGTGAAACATTTTCGGGACAATAGAGAAATCTACATTGAGGAATTTTATCTCCAAATTCAGGAAAATGAAAGAAACTTGGAAAATAAGGTGAAGTACAATTGTTTAATAAACAACTTATTATATGAATAGAATTTTATTCATCTCATAATACACATTAATAACAATCAATTTTGGGATATCAAGGATTTCTTTATTTCTAAGACAATGTTTTGAACAATTTTTTTGCACTTTGTTACTCGTGGCCTTCCACCAACATCTTCTGCAAGTAAAATTTCAACACCCCTGTCTCCACTTCTCAAAAATGCAGCTTGTAAGTGGCCAAGAGTTACCCCAGATTTTGCTATTTTTTTGACCATGTGCTTTGAAACGGTCTGCATGAAACTCAGCTCTTCCGCATTTTCTTTCGTTTCATCACACATCTGTTTCGACCTTACAAATGATGCAGTCGAAATAGCATTATTAACAATAATATCTTTTGATATGCCGATCTTGTCTACAAGGCTACATAATGCCTGCACATCAGTCAATGCATTATGTGCATTGCTAAAATCAATGCTTAGCAAGTCTTTTACCAAGGATTCCAAATTAAATCTTAATTTCTGCTTCTTCCTCTCAGGTAAAACTTGCTTAAACATTTTCACGGAATCCACAAAACCACAGACAACATCTTTGAAAGAGTCAAAAAGATTACAATTGACTACATCCCTTAAAATGATTGGAAAATCAAATCTAATACCATTGTGAGCAACCAGTATTACACTTGACCCAATGGCCTTGAGGAATTCAATAAAATTAAGCAAGGCGGCATGCTTTGAGACAGTTTGCACTTTTTTCCCTTTAAAATACATTTCCCCCTGAACAATTTTCAATTGGGTAATTTCCGAAACTTTTCCTGAAATACCCGTTGTTGGGATGATGTATTGACAAAATTCTATACTCTCACACTTTGCTGCAATCTGGCATATTTCTGAATATTTTGTAGATAAACCATTGGTTTCAATATCTACAAATATTGTAGGTGCTTCTGCATTGAAAGGTTTTATTGGAACATCAATTACATTACTTATGCTATTCATTCCACATCCAGTCAAGTAAGTTATTCCTTCTCTTCTTTCTGTCGCACTGCTATTTTGTGAACGTTTCTTCTTTAAAAATAAACGTCGTCTCTTAAATTCAGGTTTCTTAGCATTCAGAGCTCGTTTTTCTCTTAAAACATCTTTTTTTTCTCTGAACTTTTTACCATTTGAGCCAGGTGACAATTGAAGTTTTTCATACACTCTGCTAATATACGAGGTGCCTATATTTTTCTGGCAAACAGCTGCTGCTACTCGAAAGTCATATGACTCAGTACTCCCGTAATTCCGAGACTTTGGTGCCTTGCTAGCAACCACAGCATTCAAGGATTCATTACTTTGACTTGAGCCACATGGAGATAATTTTTCTGCATTTTCGCAAAAATTCATCATAATTGATGTCAACGTGTCCCTCAAGTGTTGCCCTTGTAATCCTTTACCATTTGGTAACCCATTGTGTTTAAAATTCACAGGATCCTTTATATACCGACACCATTCCCCACATTTTTCATGATCATCAAAAGCATGAGGAACAATATTGGCAATAGCAGATCTTGTAGCTTCCACGTTATCTTTGTTCTTCTTTACTGCACACCCGAAGCAATATTTCAGATACTCAATTACATGCTTGTTGACTTTAGCAGCCCACAGAGCTCTACTTAAATTCTTTGTAGCATGATTTAAATCTGACCATTTCATTACTGAATGACCAGATTCTCTCCTAACAGCTGCAATTGTTGCACTGTCATCATCACCAATGAGGGTGTCCACAACAACATTTTCTTTTATTAAGGTGTCGTTTCTAGCTATAATTTGTACAGCAATATCTGGCTCCATTGCTTTAGCACTTCCGTGCCAATTCTTCCGGCAGTCATGATCTTCCACACTCCTGCCAATCTCACACAATCGACAGACCTTATTTCTAGTCCCATAGGCCAGAACTTTTCCAGACTTCATTCCTATCAAAGACCCAAAACCTGAAATGCAGAAAATAATCATCTTAATTTTTATCAAACATGAATATTTAACCATTAAAATTATCATTTATGAATAATCCATGACATTATACTACAAATTGCACTTATTTTGTATAAATATAACAATTGTGTGTTCGTAATACCGGGTGTTTTTTTTTATCTTTCGCCGAAGATGACGCACCGCTTGCCTCAGGGATCGAGCCCTCGGTTGCCCGGCGATTTGTCAACAAGACCCCCGTTCATCCGGCGCGTTCGTCGCTCGGCGCA
Source organism: Teleogryllus occipitalis (assembly GCA_011170035.1). Lineage (NCBI taxonomy): Eukaryota > Metazoa > Arthropoda > Insecta > Orthoptera > Gryllidae > Teleogryllus > Teleogryllus occipitalis. The sequence goes on from BLKR01006107.1 coordinate 38,242, forward strand.
ACCGGCCGATACGCCAGTGCCCCTAAAGCAGTCATCTGTGCAACATGAAATTTTCTTTAAAGCAGAGAATATTTCTTTATGACACCTTCGTTCGAGTTAAGTCTGCCAGTAAGTGCTGCAAGCGTTTTATTAACAAATTTCCGGGCGTGAATATTCCACATCGGTCAATAATTTTGAAGATTGTTAAGAAACTTCGCACCCAGGGAATTTTAATAGACAAACGAAAGTGTCGAAAGCGCCATGTCCTGACAGAAGAGAAGGTGAGAGAAATTTCTGCCAGGTTACAACAATCCCCAAGAAAATCTTTGAGGCGCCTTGGACAACAGGCACGTGTATCCACGAGCTCAGCCAGAACAGCCACTATGCTTTTAAAGCTTCGGCCATACAAGACTACTGTTGTTCATGCGTTGCAGCCTCGTGACCCAGAATCCCGAGTACGTTTTGCGGAATATTTTTTGCGGAGCGTACATGACGGTGATCTTGATCCTGCTTTGACTTTTTTTTTCTGATGAAGCGTGGTTTCATCTGAGTGGATACGTACCGCTATTGGAGTGCAGAAAACCCTCACCTGTTTCATGAAGAACCACTTCACGACGTAAAGATAGGAGTGTGGTGTGCGTTGAGTTCCACAAGAATTATCGGACCTATTTTTTTCAACACCACCGTTACTGCTGATGTTTACATTCATCAGATATTGACATTATTCTTCGAACAATTCACACCAGAAGAAAGGTGCTATGGTTACTTTCAACAGGATTCGGCAACAGCTCACACTGCTGGTCGATCCATGAACTTCTTAAATAATGTTTATAGTGATAATAGAATAATTAGTCGTGGGGTATGGCCTCCTAGATCACCTGATCTGACCCCTTGTGACTTTTTCCTTTGGGGATACTTGAAAGATCAGGTATATGCAGAAAACCCGCATTCGGAGGAAGAGCTCCGGCGCTCTTTTGAAGAGAAAATCGCTGCAATTCCTCGAGATTTACTTCGAAGGGTAAATCATAATTTATACCGGAGGTGTCAAGAATGCATTCGAGCCGAAGGACACCACTTTCAGCATCTTCTTTAAGGTAAGTTACGCGGTAGCGATAGTTCTCGTATGGCAGCACGGGCGGTGAATCAGCATTTTTCCCGGCGAGTGAGCCCTCGATTGCCCGGGCGACGTGGCCCGATTCTTCGGCGAACGATAAAAAAACACTCTGTATTAAAAATAAGTTATTACAAATATACCAGAGAGGCTGTTGTATGTACGTCCGTTTCCTCGTTTGGGCCAGGCACCATCAAAACATGCTTTAATCCCTGTTATATTGTCCAGCGATGATTGCCTGTAAAAATGAGTAGTTAATTATTAATTGAGAAAAAAAATTACTGGTGGTTACAATTATGGTATCACATTATTTGAACATTTCATTATTGCAAAGACTTACAAATTTTCATCTTTGTTGAGCTCTATACAGGATGCAATTTCTGTCATATTGTCCATCGATGATTGCCTATAAAATGAATAGTTAATTATGAATTGAAAAAAAAATACTGGTGAAGTAATTATAATTATCTAATAAATGAACAGTGAATATTTCACAAGTATGATATCACATTATTTGAACATTTCATTATTGCAAATACTTACAAATTTTCATCTTTGTTCAGCTCTGTACAGGATTCAATTTCTGTCATATTGTCCATCGATGATTGCCTATAAAATGAATAGTTAATTATGAATTGTGAAAAAAATACTGGTGAAGTAATTATCATCATCTTATTAATAAACAGTGAATATTTCACAATTATGATGTCACATTATTTGAATATTTCATTATTGCAAATACTTACAAATTTTCATTTTTGTTGATCTCTATACAAGATTCAATTTCTGTCATATTGTCCATCGATGATTGCCTATAAAATGAATAGTTAATTATGAATTGAGGAAAAAAAATTACTGGGGAAGTAATTATCATCATGTTATAATTAAACAGTGAATATTTTACAATTATGATATCACATTAGTTGAACATTTCATTATTTCAATTACTTACAGATTTTCATTTTTCATGATCTCTCTCTCTCTTCTCTTATGCTACTAAGGCAACTATCCCGTGCAACAGATTCTAAAGCAACTCCAACTTTGCGTTCTTGGCGTTTCATTGTCCAATGACTTGATGTGGGAATGTTTAGTGCTGACAACACAGTATTGAATTGACTAGTACCAATACCACCATCAATTTGGGCTGAAATGTAATTATTCTTATAAAGAACCTATACATAGTTTGTAGTGGAGTTTAAAAAACATTATTATAACATCATTTTTACTTACCAATGCTAGCTTTCAAATTAATATCATACGACTGTTTTCCAACACCCGAAGGTTTCGGCAATTCCTTATTTGTATGGACTGCCTTTACACATAAACAATTATGGCATCTTATTGTGAAAACAGATGCCAAACCAGAAATAGTCTCCTTCTCAATAAATTTTAAAGAAAGAGGCGCATCACATACAAGGCACCACAATTGTTTAGCGAGTTCTTCAACGTGCACGATGCGGCGACCATCAACAGGAAACATGCCTTCGTCTATAACGTTTTCTTCTCCGTTTCTTCGTTTCGCGGCTACAGACAAATTTGTTTTCCACGATAACTTACGTTTCGTAACAAATCGCCCTTTATATCTCAACTGTTCGAACATGATTTTCAGGTTATAAGACCTGCAAAAACAACTCAGCTCAACTCAATCACACACTGTTCTGTACGTTCTTGACCTTCCCGAAAACGTAAACCATTGGTACCAATAAAATAAATATAAAGCGTTGCCAAGTTTATTGCCTGAAAGTTATCAGTTCTCTGAAGGAGTTATTTGCAATCTAAAGGTATTATTCTTGAAAGAAAACATTTACATAATACGTAAGAAATGTCCTACTTATAAGATAACTGGAATTTGAAGAGAAATGCAGTCATACATAAACGTTTATTACTCCAGTATTTTCAGTATTTCATGTTGGTATTTGGAGTCAAATTAGCTTCTTAGCTTGCGTTTGTAAAATAATTAATACTTTTTAATAGATCATTTAAAAAATACTCGTTTACCAATCGTCGCGAAATACAGAAATTATATACTTGATACTCGTTCTTCATTTTTTAACAAGCACGTTCCAAAATTACAACTTTTCGTTCGGCTGACTAGAGAGTAATGTGACAACCTCCTTAAACGTGGAAAATAAGTGTATTCACATCTTCTCCTACTGAAATGCAACAGTCAAGTTTCCAACGAGAAAGAAAACAATTTGAGACTCATGTTACCTTTTCTACAGGTCGAAAACGGGATTTTACGAAAAACTATTTGAGAAAGACTAATAATTAACAATCTGAAACATTACAAGGATTGAAATTATTAATTTTTATAATTTTTGGGTTGAGATTTTTGAAGTGTGCTTAGTTGCTGTCGTACTACATTAACACTTCTTCACTTCTGTCGTTTCACTTTTTCTTTTTTCAGTTTTCATTATATTGTAACCGTTCAACTCGTGCCGTACCGATTACAAAAGTAGATCTGTCATTTGCCTACTTCGCGACGTGTGATTACACCGTCACGCATCCCTGGGAATATCTCAGTTTACGGATAAATTTCCCTATTGGTAGTGGGTTCGTCTTTGTTAAACTACTGATCAATTAACAAACCAACACAATTTTTCAGTTTTAAATGACAAATTCCATATATTCTAGAGCGCCAAAATGTAACAAATTTTACATTTTTCGTTTACATCAATGTAATTACATGTATTCTATCGAATGAAAATCACAGATCCTCCTATGTTCTCACTTTTTGTAAAATCATGGTAGCTAATTCCCTACCTAAACTGCAGTTTTTCACTAGAATAATAATAATTCAGATCCCTGTTTACAAGAAGACAAGCAATGGATACATTTTTACACTTCACAAAGAATATCACACATGAGACACACAAATCATAGTACAAATATTCATCCTGTAAAAGAAAAATACATACACACAATACTCGAAATTCACTACTACCTTTTAAATCACTAATTACGTTACACTCAATAGTCACATTTGACCTTCGGCTTCTACATAGCCTTTTAACACAAAGTTTTGTTTCATAACGTCTCTTAAATGATTTGAATCATTAAAATATGACTCTAAATAAATAATTCTGTACAAAACAACTTCTATCATAAACATAAAGAATTACTTTAATCTGATTCTTGTTACGACTGTTGAAAAAAAAAATAAAACCACTGGCAAGCAAGACCAATGTTCTCAGAAACTTGCCCGATCAACGTCTATTATTGAGGGAAGCTCACATTACAACGTTTTGGCTAGTATAATTATACTCCTATCTCAGAAGTTTTTTTTCAGACTGAAATTAAGTGAGTGTTCTTTCTGCTTTTATATAACTCACGACCGGCGAGCTCCGTAAGTTGGTCCCGCGCTGTGTAGCTGGCCCGTCGCGCGACCCTCGCGCCTCAAGGTCGTCGTTCTACTGCAACGGTCCCTGCGTGGCCTGTCGCACGGAAACTGAAGTACTCCGAACACCGTCTTCCCGTCGTTCGACGAAAATTCACCACAGCTTTCGCAGAGGCGATGGTCGCATCAGAATGCGAGTCCGAAACTCCAAGTTATGACTTCGTAATGGCAAAAGTCAAACTAGTTGTTTGGATAATCCGTCTTTCTCATAACTTTCAAAATTCCATAATAGGATTTCCAAAGTGAAATTCCCAAAAATAAGAATAAAGAATATATGAAAAGTATGAAATATATTAAAGATATGAAAAATATGAAAGCTTTTATTAAAGCTTTTGTGTTCCGCAATCTTCGCGTGTCCCTCGTCGACCATGTGGCGTACTCGTAGACAACCGTTCTCCTAGACGCCTCGAACCAGAAAGAGCGAGCTCTTTTTTTGACGCAAGTTCACGCCACGTCCGTATTTCCACGAAAATTTCCTGATTGGCTACGGTCTGAGTGCGTTCAGAAATCCTTCTCTGACTTACGCCATCTCTTCGCCACTGTAGAAACTACGTGTAGGGCCTAATGTCGGGTATTATAGCTTCCATTTTCCGTTGGTTATAAATGTGACCGGCGACAAGCGGTTACAATATGGCCATTCAATATTATAATATATACATTCAATAAATATAGTTTGTTAATGACTAACCTTTGTTGTCCATGTATTCATAATATGCAATAAATAAATTAGTTTTAGCCTCCTGAAAATGAGAAATAAGAAGAAATAAAAGAGGTCATCTTCGTCAACATATTATAGAGAATTCCCACAACTCCTGAAAATGGTTCATTTTGGCATTTAACTTGTTATTTATTGCAACGATACATTTACCTTCACTATTTATCGACTAGAAGGAGTTACTTTACGGTACGCGTACGGTAAAGAAATGATGACCATAAAAACAACTGAGTACTGCAAGTAAACGAAACACACTGACGTGACAAATCAACCTGTCTGGCGCCCGATAACGATGCCAGAGGTGCCAATATTGTAAGTTTTTATGACTTCGTACAAAAAATGATTTTCTCAACTCATACGAAAGTGTCTTTGGCATACTCATTTTATATTGCTGGACACTTTTTTATTGCCCTTTGGTCGTCAAAATTTTATTCGTGCGCCAGACTCGTTTTATGCACTAGTTACGTAAATAACTATTAAAAAATTATAATTGGAATCTTAAAATATACGGTAATTAAATATTTGAAATTCACTTAGGCACTTCATTAACATTATCATATTTATTAATAGTAAACGTATTAGTCCTACTATTAGTGTTGTTATCATATGACAAAATAAAAATTTATTTCACATTTATAAATTCGAAAAAGAAAATTTGTAAGTTATCCTGATGCTATTACGAGATTCGAAAGCTCTTTACGACTTGCCTAGGATGACAAATATGGTAAAAGCACCCCAGTTCGTCTTTTGTAAACAATATTATTGTATACAATAAATTATTATTGTAAACAATATTATTATACTGACGCCTCAATTTTTTTTATGACAAGTAACCAAAGGACATGGACAAGTGGAAACACATGAAAAACATACAAATAATTACAATAACTAGAAGTACTTTAGTATTATTCACACGTTCGAAGCGAGTCAAGTTAAGCCGTCATTGAATTTTGGCTTAAAATGCATTAAAAATTTTGCGATGGCTAGACTCAACTATAATTTATGTTAATTGGTAAAACAAACTGTCAAATACTCCCCGTTGATTTTGAAATGCGTGAGTGAAACCAGTTTAATAGAAGATACAAGATCGTGCCAAATGAAGCTAAGCCTTGTATTTTTCTGGAAAATACACTCGCAGTGGCTAGATTCGAGAATGATTAACGTTAATCGTGCAGGATGTGGACTCAGCGATATCTTGGAAAAGCAGAAGCATTCCTACTAAAATTAGCCGAATCAAATTGACGATCTCTCGACAAACAAATATAAACCAAACACATTAACACACATTATTTTTTTATTCATCACCACCTTAAAACGCTCATCAACAATTACGGGTTAGCTGTTTGTCAAAATCTTATGGTTTTTCTAGCTTGGCAAACGCATTTCCAAACGAACGGCGGTGCTCCGCTCTTCGCGATTATTTTAAATCACCTTTAAGCATAGTGAATGTCAACATGATAATGCAGTTGGCGTTAAAATCACAATATTATTGATTTTATAGTGTTTCCGGGCGCGCTCATTGGTATAATATTCATCAAGGAAAAAATCAGTCATCCTAGATAGCTGCCATCTTGTAAGAACGTTTTCAAATTCCCAAAGGAGGGTAAATACATTGTAAAAGTTTGTACATAAGTGAAAATACTGTATAATATTTTTCTTTTCTGTACAATCCCTGGTGTATGTATCTGTAAATAGTTGTTAAAGAGTATGAATTCTTGTGTTTACTAGCACCGAATTTGTACAAAATAACCAATGTAAACGTTGAGAAAATAAAACATAATAATAATAATAATAATAATAATAATAATAATAATAATAATAATAATAATAATAATCTATTTGGCGTTATTGGGTCGGTAGACCGACTTCGCCGGCCAACTACCGGTATCCCCCATGCCTGCGCCTAGTTAAATTGCCATGCTTGGGGGTAAGAGTGACATCAGGGGAACAAGACCTATTTTCTTCACCGTAACTAGCAAGATCCGTGTGCTTGAGCTTTTCTTCGACTCACAGCAACAGAAACTGGGACGATTTTTTAAAAGGAGAGCTACAACTCTACTTTTGCCTCGACCGACCGGAAATCGAACCAGGTTCCACAGCACCGGAAGCTAGTACACTGTACATGAGCCACCCCAGAGGCTATAATAATAATAATAATAATAATAATAATAATAATAATAATAATAATAATAATATCTAAAATATAAAGATCTTGCAATCGAGGTCAGTCGAATGTGGAATGTTAGAGCAGAGATTATGCCAGTAACAATAGGTGCCCTAGGCTCCATTCCTAAAGATCTTACGAAGCATTTGACTAAGATCCCAGGCTGCAGTAAGCACTACGAAATTCAGGATATTGTGCTATATGGTAAGGCGCACATTTTGCGCAAGGTGTTGTAGAACCAATCAGATCACCGAATCTACGCCTTAGGAACTGGGTGCAACCTGGTGTGGATTTTCATGTACTGCCGGAACTCAAGATCATTCGCCGTGAGAAAGATAAATAATAATAATAATAATAATAATAATAATAATAATAATAATAATAATAATAATAATAATAATAAAATAATAAGCCGAGAAGAAGCGACCTTGGCTATTGAACTGAGCGACACGTGGCGGTTAGTATCTGTTGAGGTAGTTCCTGTGGTCATCTCTGCAAATTGGCGTTAAGAACTGGCAAAATGGCTGAAACAATGCAAAAGGCAGTTCTCCTGAGTACTGCACGCATCGTGAGGAAGTTTTTGTTGATATAACTTCAATAGCCTTCACCTGCGAATCCTAACCACCCGAGATAGCAAGCGGAGCAGGTACCTTGGTTCGCCAAAGGACCCGGTGTCGGCTGTATGGCACCTCGCTAGGCGAGAGACTTGAATGACACAACAACAACAACAATAATAATAATAATAATAATAATAATAATAATAATAATAATAATAATCTATATATTTAAAAAAATAAGGTATTCTGCCATGGCTTCGTTTAGAGCTTCTACTAAACTGATTGTTGTATTTTTTCTTTTAAATGAAAGCATATGATCCCTAGATGTGTTATCAGATATTGTTTGTGTTGATTCACCAACATTTACGGTGTAAAATTAATTAATTAAATCATTCTTCAATAGTACGCTTATCAATAGTCAATTGTTTTCTTTCAAAGGGTGGCAGTTTGATGTTTTGTGGGTGTTCAAAGGGTGGCACGCTGCTTGATGTTTTGTTTTGATTGTTGAGATTTGTTTACAATTCGTCAAAGTTTTGTTTCAGCGCAATAATTGCATTGTGGTGTTGACTGCACGTATTTGCTTCTGTGGTGTATTTTGTAGAGAACATTCGCACAGTGGGTTTTGCTCGGTGGTAATACTTTAGTGAAGTTGTTTACAGGTTATGTCGAATTCGGAATCGTTGTCCACGCGCCCCAAAAGACGCAAACGTACATTAACTGAACGCAGAGAAAGAGAAAGTCAGCGTAGGTGTCGTGACAGTGAGGTCGTTTCGTTTTCTATTGGGTCATTGTCTATAAGATGTCAGTTTTGTTCTGCTTTGTACTTTTCACGAGAGAGAAATTCTGCAAACGATTTACTTTGTGTTGCTTAAATGGGAAAATAAGTATACCTTCGAGCAATATGCCAGAAGAAATCAAACAGTTGTTCATAGGAGATGATGACACATCAAAAAACTTTAGAAATAATATCCTTCAGTATAATAGTGCTATATCTTTTGTGCCGATATTGCATTGTCACCTGGTCATGGGCCATACGTGTTCAAAATTTTGGGAACTCATCACAGAATATCTTCGTTATACCCTGAAGATCCAAACAATGCAATGTATTGTGAACATTAGTCTGGGTACAGTATTTTACTTTTATCTCAGATCTCACCGTCAAATTTTGACGGGTTCTCACTAGTAATAATAATAATAATAATAATAATAATAATAACAATAATAATAATGATAATAATAATAATACACCCTACTACAAGTACCATCCACAAAATGGCATCGAGAACAACATCTATAAATTATACTGGGACCGAAGCGTATTGACCGACAGAACAATTCGTCATAACAGGCCGGATGTAATACTCTGGGATAAATCTAAAAGAAAAGTATGGCTGATAGACATAGCAGTTGTAGATACCAGCAACCTCGACACAAGACACAAAAAGAAAACTGAAAAGTACAGAGAACTTACACAAGTTGTAAAGGAGCAGTGGCATGTATTGGTGGTGGAGATTGTACCGATCGTCTTCTCAGCAACAGGTGTGATATCTACCGTCCTGAAACACTTTCTGAATAAACTGGGGATCGAGACGAACATTATCATCAATCTACAGAAAGCTGTGATCCTGAGCACGTGTTCTTTAGTCAGAAGATTTATGGGTTTAATAATAATAATAATAATAATAATAATAATAATAATAATAATAATAATAATAATAATAATAATAATAATAAAATTTAAAAACTTATCTTATGAACTAAAACATGTTTGGAAATTAAATGCTACCAAAATATACCCACTCGTGATATCGGCGGAAGGCCTCAGTAAAAACTTCCTTAAAAACTTAACTGAACTTAAACTACCCAAAAACGTTCTGAACATGGGACAGTGCGCAGTTTTGTTGCAAACAGCCCATATCGTAAGAAAATTTTTATCTTAAGTCCAGATATAAGATGAAGTTCTTCTTCTGTGACCGAACCTGTCCCCAAAACAACTCTGGGGAAGGTGAGCATTTTTACCAGTAAAAATAGCTGAGAAAACGTATAATAATAATAATAATAATAATAATAATAATAATAATAATAATAATAATAATAATAATAATAATAATAATAATAGTCCCCTCTCGTCGCGGTGTGCACTTCCTGTCCCGGAGCCTCTTCCCCTGCAAGCGCGCGTGCTCGCGTGTGCACGCGTGCCCACTGCAGGGGGGGAGGGCGTCACGCGGCGCCAGCGGCGATTGTGCGTGGCGTGTGAGGAGAATGCCTCCGTGCACCCACGCGCTCCCTACGTGCTGCGTCGGCCCGGCCGCTTTCCCTACGCGGCAGAGGCTGGCGCGTCCCCGGAAGTTGGCTTAGCTCTTTGGCGCATCTTAATATTCATCTGGGACGACGCAGGTGGAGGCGGACGTGAAGGCAGAAACCAGTGGCTAAGATAGCTCAGAGATGCGTGGAGGAAAAAAATACTACAAAATAACATTGCTGATTATTAAGAGAAATACATTTGTGTTCGACTTACGTACGCTAAAGTGCTTACGTACGAGTATTAACTGAACACTTAGATTAAGCTAAAATTAAGTTAATTTTGTTATTAAGGAAAGCAACATTGTTCAGTACACTGATAGAAATTACATTAAATTGAATGTAGATTTCATGTACGAATGTACATGAATTTTAATGTATCTTGTGCATTAAAGGGAGATTAATGTGCCTGTACATTAAATTTAATGGGTACATTAAAATCAATGTAGATTTAATGTACGACTGTTGACTTAACTTACCCGCCTGCATTTAATTTAATTGTTAATGTACATTACACGTTCATTTAATGTCACACACATTAAATTTAATTTACATACATGATAATTAGTTTCATGTACTTTACATTAAAGGTATTGCAGAAATTTCTGATAGCGTATTAAGGGAAAAAATAGTTTAAGTTAGGTATACCAAATGTTTATGTACAAATAGAGTAAGCGAAAACTAAGCTACTTTTAGCTAGTTATTAAGAAAAGCCCCAACCCCCTAGTTGCATAAGTCGTAATGCAGTAGCATAATGTAACCCAATTCACAAATAGTACATGATGAAACGATGATGTGATGATGGGTATTAATACACGAGTGTGATATTACGATTGAAACGAGGAAGGAGCGAGTATCGTAAACTTCACACGAGTGTATTAATACCCATTACATCGAGTTCCATACTGTACTTTTTCTACGACTTTTATAAGTTATCAGACCCGGTATCACTTCATGGGAAGCTTGTGTGCTGTCCATTCTAGGGGTCTTTAAACATCAAAACATCAACAATACTTACGTTAATAATAACAAAAAGAATGGCTGCGCTGGGGAAAATCTCTTATTCACATGTGTAACTTTTACATTGAATCGATTCGTGACCATTGACTTGCAGGATTCAACTAAGGTCACCTGGAGAACAGAACCCTCGCATACTGTCCCAAGTGGCTGCAGTTACCAGTCCTCCTGAAAGGGAGTACTGCGCTAGTCAAATAGGATCAAAGTGAAATTACGATCCAATTTATTTTAAATAATATTCCACGAATAAATTACTAATAATAAAATAAATTAAAACTGACAAGTGTAATACAATATCAAATGCAATTTTAATGTACACAATCGAACGCAACAGTTACTAGACGGTTCTCAATGATCAATCATGTGTCAATACTTGGTTTGTAAGCTTCTCTGTGATTGGTCAAGAACCTGCATCATAATGAAATCTGTACAGCAATGAATATCATTATGCAACCGGTTGCAGCCATCAAATGACAGCATACATTGGGAGGAGAAAATATAAATTCCCGCCTCCTCAGGCGCACGGAGCACACTAAACTATCACACATGTCGAAAGCCATAGAGCTTGCCCCGTCTGGGACAAGCTGGTGGAAGATCTCTGGTTGGAGAAAACCCCGGTAGCCGACGATAGGTCGACGCAGGATCTCGCAACCCAACGGGGGGAGATTATCGCCACCTCCTGATAAAAATACATGCACTACATTACGGGACTAATGACCTCAGTAGTTGACGCGCTGGGAATCACTAACCAACCAACCAACCTGCTGATGACGCGTTGAGCCACCATCGTGGCACCGAACCTCACCAAAGAGCTGCATTTTGTCACTTATCTCTGCGCACACTGCTCTAACAAAATCCCGATTTAATAGATGTCGGTGTCTGAGGTTACCACTCTGGCAAATGGCAAAAATGGCACTCCACGACAATTCAGTTTATTTCCAAAGTTACGTCTCTCTATTCACTTTGATTTCTAGTTTTATGTCTCAACATAGTTTGAAGACGCTTCTCCATCGTGCTGCCAAATATTATTTTCAAAAATGGAGTTTCTATTTGTAACATTAATTGAAAACTGTTGAAGCATATCTTGATCTATAAGTCTTGAGTATTAATTCTTTCCGATCTTTAAAAAAAAAGAGTTGTCTTATGGAGATTTGACTCTAGAAGAAATATCGGAAAGCTTGAGGGATTGCAAACGGTGAGGTAATTTTTTAAAAATATCTTTCATGTTCGACAAAATGCCTCTTGTTGCGTTAATCATTTAATTACACACATTAACAAAAGAGACCATTCTCACCTCAAACATTACTGAACATATTTCAGTAACTTAATACATTCATTTAAAACAATATCAAATAATTACGAGAGTGTTTTAAATGTTTTGATTTTTATTATTCAATTCTAGTATTTTGAAGGAGGAAGCAATACTTTATAAATAGTTCGAACTATTTTAGGGAGATTCTAATATATATTTGGGACAGAGTTATTTAACTCGGAAAGGTTTTTGAAAAATGTATTCCTATGTAAAAAACACAAGGACAAATCGAGGCAATGCGAGTAAAATTTATTTAAATTATCTTTCATCAAATTTTTAATAGACGATGTAATGTAATTCGCGACAACTTTTTTATAATCATACGTATTTATCAAGGTAATATTCAACACATGTGATGCGTTCCTCATTGCATCACAAATAGAGGTTCTTCAGTGTTTTATAGGCCCTTGTATATCTGTTAAAACTTCAAATTTATCTTACATTTTTCTTCATGTCATTTACTGATACTTATTTATGTTTCTCGGCAGATATTTTCAAAACTTAACTCATGTTGGTAATTGTACATTCTATGTAGTCTAGTCGTTTCTATTGATTGATAGCGATTCCGGGCGCGTCAACTAAAATGGTCATTAGTCCCGTAAGAGTAGTGCTTGTTTTTGCTCGGGAGGTGGCGGTTTTTCCCCCGCTGAATGGCGAGATCCGGCGCCGACCTCCTGTCGGCTAACGGGGTTTTCTTCAATCAGGTAACTCCCACCAACGGGACATCGCTCCAGCCGGGACAAGCTCTACGTCCCCCACCGATTTCCCGACACGTGTGATAGTGTAGTACATGTTGGAGTAAGCGTGTGCGTAAGGGGAGAGGATGGGACAAGGAATAGGAAGAAAAGATCGCGCGTGGTCCTTGGCCCGTTTGTTAGGGTACTGTTCCGACATTCACCTGGTGTTGATGGGAGAAACCACGGAAAACTACCGATCAGAGCAGCCGGCCGCTAGAATTCTCCTCCAGACAGCGACTGAATTCGACCTAGCTGACAAGCTAGTGTCGAAAATCCTGCCGCCGTCGATTCTTGGACTTCCCGGGCAGAGGCGCTGTAGTGACATCAGTTGATGCACTGAGTTACCGCTCCCGGTAGTCGTTTTTACGTAATTTCCTTTTATACGAAGATTCATGTGCGTAATCTTCAATTGCATTCACCCTACACTACGCGCGGGTAGATTTAGGCAGCTCAAGGCATCAGTTGATGACACTGCCCTGCCTCTAACACGGATGTCCTAGAGTTCAAGTCCAGACGGTGCAGGATTTTCGAACCCTACCCAGACAGCTAGGTCGAATGCAGCCCCTGTCAGGACAATTCTAGCGGCCATGTCGAGAGACAAGTCTAGAGTTTAGAGATTTTCCCGCCTGGGGCTAGTCGGAGGAGATACTACGATCGGGAATCCGCGTGTAGTTCGGCGCCAGATTTCGTCATCCAGGGGATGAAGATCACCGCCATCTCCCGAGAAAAATAGCATGCACTACACTAACGGGACTAATGACCTTCGAAGTGGAAAAGTATTCAAAACGTGTCACGTCTACTTCACTCTTTTCCAATAAAAATGAAAAATATAACAGAAATTTTACACTTTTCAACTTAGTTTTTAACTATAGAGAATAGAGTACTGTACGAATAGAGTATTCGTACGCATTTTGGGAAAATACGTACGAATAGTTTAGGTGTCAGTGTTGTTCACAGACGGATGAAAAGTCCGATGGACGGACAGACAGATGGACAGACGTTTACAAAAATGCATCTGTTGGGTAACAGGGAACCCTAAAACGAGAATTTTCTTCGAAATCTCGAAATAGATTACCCGCAGCATTACATAATGTTATCAATACTACGTTTATGCTTACATATACGAGAAAGTATAAAGAAAATTCGTAATTTACGGAAACAGATAAGCAAGAAAAAATACTCTGATGTCCCTGTTGTGTGATTATTTATATTTGATATTCAAGTAAAACGTTTAAAAAGTGGCTTACTAATAGTACCTACTGTGTGTGTGCTTAAAATTTTGAGGTTAGGTTAAACAATGTGTGTTGCTTACAAATTGTCTAAAATGTTGCGCATTTCAAATTCTTTGACAAGTGTCGAGCAAGCACTCCTCTGTGGTCGACGATCAATCTATATTCTCACCCATTTACTTTCTTCTTTTGCACAGAAGTAACGAAAGTCACCGCCGCTCTCATCTTCGCCTCCATCTTAACTCAATCCTCGCATCGCGAGTCTACTGCTGTCCAGTGGACAGGCATGTGAGAGGAAATCTCGCGAGGGAGCGGCGAGGCTCTCTCGAGAGGCAAAAATTTCTGCGAATCGCTCGCAGGTGGACAGGGTATTGCGAGCTTCTGTCGAGACGAGCTCGCGCTAGTTACTCTCTAGTGGACACGCACCTTCAGTTTTGCCAAGTCGCGGTGTCAGTTTTTCAATGTTTGCTTATCAGTTGAAACGCCTGGAAACAATAGTCAAACAAACAAAAACTACGTACGGAGTGTGTCCCACAACTGTTGATGTTTTAAAACATACCGTGACTTCTGTTGGGTTATGTATTAAGAAAGAAAATACGAATTTTAATTATATTGAATATTTTGGGTTTCGGAGCGCTTCCGAATACATTGCAATGGATATTAATATACTAAGTGAAATACATGTTGTACCCCTAAAGGTAGGGGTATTTCTTCTCCGCTAGAATATGAGATCCAGCGCCGACCTCCATGACCAATTGCGAGTTTTCATCTTCAGGGCACCGTCTACACTCGGGAAAATAACTATTGTGGCTCTTAAACCCAATAGGACTCTTCATTACCGCACAGGTCTCCCGGCAATTTGCTGTAAACACCTATATTTGTAATAAATAACAATACGTATATCAACTATTTATATAATAATGTAGTACCATATTGTGTACATTTTGTTTCACAAAGTTTTACACTATATACAAGTTACGAAACGTAGGAGTGCGTACGAGCTTAGAGCTTGTCCCGGCTGGGGCGGTGTCTTCTGTTTGGTGATACCTGGTTAAGGAAAAATCTCGTTAGCCGACAGTAGATCGGTGTCGGATCTCGCCATCCAGCAGGGAAGATCACCGCCACCTCCCTCGATAAAACACGTACTACTCTTCCGGGAATAATAGTATTAACTACAGACACGCCTGGAAATAATAATCCAATCAATGAACGAAAAATAAACATTTTAAAAAACTAAACGAAATCCACAACAAAAACCGCAAATAAATTTACCATCTAAAATATACACTAAACACACACACACACACACACACACAAAACTAAATGAGGGGGAAATCCCTCAAGCCTGGCAACACTCGCCTGAAGTATAATAATGAGTTCAAACAGTGCACTGTATTTGTAAAGGCCGGCGGCGAGGCCACGCGCAAGTTCATTTATTTCACAAGTTGCATTTTTCATTGTTTGAATTCGAAAAAAAATTCTCTTTTCTTCGAAATACATATAAATATATCCAATCACTTTAAACACAACGTTCTGGAGATTGTAAGAAAAACAAATTGCTGTACCCAAACGAAGTGCTTCTCAGCAAAAAGACGTAAGAAACATGTGTTCATCATATAAATGACCGGCAGATGTGGCTCAGGGCATCTAAGGATGACACTGCAGGGCCTCTGACAGGGAGGTCCTAGGGTTCGAGTCCCGACGGTGAACTAAATGAGGGGGAAGTCCCTCAAGCCTGGCAACACTGGCCTGAAGTGTAATAATGAGCAGCGGCTGTGTAGGAGGCGCCGCGCCGCGGCCCCCGGTGTCTGTTCCTGGTGGCATTGAGCCGCACCCCGCTGCCGCACGCCTACCGCTCCACTCAAGGACTCGGGCGCGGCAGCGACGCGGGTGCAGGCGATATATCGATGTATCGATCTGCGCGACACGGCGATGCGGGCGCCTCAGCCTCTCTTCCGGGTTGGGCCGCGCTAATGCGATGCGACTTTCCGTCCTGACAGATTATATTACTCGGAATGAAGTGCACCTCTGCGAACCCTGTGGAACACCTGGATTATTAATATTATTATTATTATTATTATTATTATTATTATTATTATATTACTCGGAATGAAATACACCTCTGCGAACCCTGTGGAACACCTGGATTATTATTATTATTATTATTATTATTATTATTATTATTATTATTATTATTATACAATTATGTCTCTGGATGTTGTCTCAGGATTGAAGTGACCTTACGGGCTTTTGCCAAGTGAAGGCCCTTTCCGATTTTGATTTTGGAGTAGGATATGTGTACTAGGCGTGAGTCACACTGCTATCCAGAAACTTCCTAACTATTTTGCATGTGTTGAGGATTGTAACTTTTTGTAATTCTATATACAATGTTTTTGTTAGGTTTAATTGTTGTAGGCTATTATACAAGGTTTTTGGGATGACTCTAGTTGTGAATACAATGTACCGTGTAAACTTTCTCCATTTTCCATAGCTGTTTTATTTCTATTGCTAGTTCAGTATACTTGGAAATCTTTTCCATATGGGAGGACTGAAGGTTATGTGTATTTGGGATTGCGATATCTATTAAGCAGGTGATTTTATTAATTGTATCAATTAACGTGATGTCTGGCCGATTGTGTGCTATTGTTTTGTCTGTAATTATGGTTCTATCCCAGTATAACTTGCAAGCAGAATTTTCCATTATTGTTGTTGGTGTGTACTTGTAATATGGCCGCTTGATTTCCAGAAGATTCCAGTTTAATTCAATCCTTTGGTGAAGAATTTTGGCTACCTGGTCATGTCTGTGTTTGTAGTCTGTGTGGGTAATTATTTTGCAGCCGGATGTTTATTATTATTATTATTATTATTGTTGTTGTTATTATTATTACAGTAAACCCTCGCTAGCACATACTCGCTTAACACGAATTTCGCCGTAACACGAACAAAACTTGTCTCCATGCACGGGATTACAGTCATTCATAATAATCGGATAACACGAATTTTTACAACACGTACACCGATGATTTCAGTCCCTTGGAATGCGCATTTATGAGGGTTTTCTGTATTATTATTATTATTATTATTATTATTATTATTATTATTATTATTATTATCATCATCATTTTTGCTATTTAATAGTGCACAGTTCACTGGACCGTCCAAGTCAAGTGTAGCACAAAGCCTGGCCTGGATATGGAAAAACAATATGCTACGTGTGCGAGAAAAAAGGGGAATTAACAAGGCAAAATGCGGTGTGAATATAAACGCAGCATAACTGCAATTAGGTAATAGTTACTCAAGGCAGACAAGTAGAAGGAAAAGGGTATTATCATCAACGAAAAAAATACATAAGGTTATGTTTTATGAAAACGATTGCTTAACTTAATTTCTGTGAATTGGTTTAATAAAATTAACAATCTACATGTACATGGTCAGAAGCCCTAGTCTGTTGGCATAGGGTCTAAGTCGTGACGTCACACAAATTTCCGACAGATTGAAGTGGCTCTGGGCAACAATTGATGTCACTGCAGTGCCTCTGACCGGAAGGTCATATGGTTCGATTCCCGCCAGTGGCAGGATTTTCGACTTTAGGTAGATGGCTAAGTTGGATTCAGTCGCTCTTTGGAGGCGAATTCTAGCGGTCGGCTCCTCTGGTCGGAAGTTATCCGAGGTTTCTCCGACCAACACCAGGCGAATCTCGGAGTACTACCTTAACAATAGGACCATGAGCCTTGCGTGATCTTTCCTTTCTCTTCCTTGTTCTATCCTTACAGCTTACACACACACGTACTACATTACCACACTCGGCAAGAGACCAGTCGAGAGTTTAGAGCTTTTCCAGGCTTTTCATGAATATGATAAATTACATATTCTACTGCTTTTTTAAATAGACGATTTGGGGAATTATATACATACGACATTGGAAGAAAAGCCTCTTTAAAACATCTGGAAACCCTGTGAAAGGTTCATCATTGTCTACACGTAGGCACCGAAAATAATTAAAATTTTTGCGCCTAACCTCAAATAGAAACAATTGGCTAGCCTGGAAGTAAAGTGGTCTAGGGTACGAATAGTACAGCGCGACTCAGACCACTTGAGAGTTGACAAAATTGAAATCGTCTGGCAATACTTTACACTCCGGCACTCGCGCCGTTGTATGCAGTCAAGCAGATGTTTTTTTTTTCAAATTGAAAAGGAATGATAGCTTTCCACGAATAAAAACATTGCTTATATTCCTCTGACCGTGTCTGAGAAGGGTATTAATAAAATTTTTATCTCTGTTATGCACTGTGTTTGTTTGTTGTGCAATATCATTGTGCCTGTTTGACAGAATCCAACATGCGAATACTGGCTTACGAAACGGTGTTCTTGAATCCTTGATCACAATAATAATTTTTCTGTAATATTAAAGGGTTTAATATATCAAATGTTGTTTATGCGTTTCTCTTGTTACTGTGCAAAAACGGAAATATTAGATGATTTAGAAAACTAAATAATGTGGGCGTTGGACGTTGTCCAAGGCGGCCAGTACTCGTGCTACGAATGGCCGTGCGAGTGACGGAAACATAATAGACGCTTCAAATATGGTTTGTAATTGTTTATTGTTTCTTTCCATAGTTATAATATAATCGCAGATAAATAAGAAAAATGTATTACTGATTTTAATAAAGAAAGAAAACATACGCCGACCTGGATGGCCGAGGTGGCTAAGAGCGAGTACCGACTTAGCGCTTCGGTCCGAAGGGTCGCGGGTTCGAGTCCCGCTTTGGGCATGGCTGTTTGTCCCTTGACTTTGTATGTATGTGTTGTCGCGGAGGGCCTCGCGTTCTGCTGACCCCAGATCAGAGGAGCCCGCAAGTGTGTTGGTGTCTAGTGTATGGTCGAATATTCGTCCCCTCGGGGCGTAAAGGGTAACCGGCTGTCGGCTGGATAAAAGTCCTAGGGAAAAAAAAAAAAAAAAAGATTTTCGGTGCTGCACGAAGTTTAACGCGCGAGTACTGTCACAGATGGCCCCGCGAGTGACAATATTAAGCGGTACTTTTATTATGCGGCACCTACAAGGATAAATGACACATAGACCACTTTAGAATGCTTAGATGCTCAACTATTCAGATCTAATTTACCATAACCTTGGTTTTAGCCAAAATGCTTCATAGACTTCTTTAGTTGCAGGCCAGTCCTAACCATAACTTCTCTTTGGTGTAAATATAGCCGATGGCTCCATTTCAAAAGTGGCGCCTTCGAGTTTTTATTTTCAGAACTCGCGAATTTCAGCCCAAAGAAAAGCCAAGCAATTCAAAGAATAAACACTTCGAAACTACTTTGCAACGTCGCTAGCAGAACAGCACAGCAATGCCCGGGCCAAAGCGAGCATCGTCACGATTATAAGCCCAGAATACACGGTACAGTTTTCGTGCAGATTGGACGTACAGAAAACGTGCAGTAAGACTGCACATTTTCTGCATGAGCATGTTCATAATTTTTCATGCAGAAACCTAGTTTGACCCAGGCGCCTCTAGCGGCAGAATCGTTCACTAACGGTAATCGGCCATTTAGATTTTGTGGTTAGGTGTGTTTAGGTGCGATTGTGTGAAGTGATATATTGTTATAAACTTCCGTTTCCCCAATTCTTGTCTTCCTATTGTTATTCTCTATGCTCCTCGTAGTTAATTAATACTAAATAAATATCACAGCCGGAACGGACGAACAGAAATACCACCGATGAAAGCAATTCAGTTGTTTCTCGGTAGACTCCCCTAGCGGCGGCATGTGGCGTTTCGTGCAGAAAACGTACAGACCGTGTATGCGTGACTTTAAGCTTTTATACTTCTAGTTTGGGATCTTGAAGCTTCTGTACAGAAACTGTATAAGAATCTGCACGAAAACTGTACCGTGTATACCGGGCTGTACATTACATGCCTCTAATTGTGGCTTTTTCCGAGAAAGATAGCTCTTTTTCTGCGTAAAGGCCCATTCACAATGCAAACATAAGCATAAGCATGGCGTTAACATAAAAGTTAGGACTACGTCTACAAGTGGACTCATTCACAATGCGTTCGCATAAGCATAACACGTAAGACGTTAACTTAAGAGCTTGCAAGCTTCAAGCTTCTGTGCTATGCTTATGTCAGACATAAGGAATGAGCCAATCACAGTTCGTTAACTCAAAATCGAGTATCGAAGTCGATCGTGTCGATTCGTGTGCTGCGTCTCATAGCCAATAGAAACTCTTATTTTGCCTGTGTTTATGTTCGACATTGTGAATACGCCAACTCTTCGCTTGTGTTAATGTGTGTATGTCTATGTGTTATGCTTATGTTTGTGATTGCATTGTGAATGGGCCTTTGAATATGCGAACCAAGCTTCTGTGCTTATGCTTATGTCAGACAAGGAATGAGCCAATCACAGTTCGTTAACTCAAAATCGAGTATTGAAGTCGTCGTGTCGATTCGTGTGCTGCGTCTCATAGCCAATAGAAACTTATTTTGCCTGTGTTTATGTTGACATTGTGAATACGCCAACTCTTCGCTTGTGTTAATGTCTATGTCTATGTGTTATGCTTATGTTTGTGATTGCATTGTGAATGGGCCTTAAGAGCTTGCAAGCTTCAAGCTTCTGTGCTTATGCTTATGTCAGACATAAGGAATGAGCCAATCACACAGTTCGTTAACTCAAAATCGAGTATCGAAGTCGATAGGCGAACTATTCGTGTGCTGCGTCTCATAGCCAATAGAAACTCTTATTTTGCCTGTGTTTATGTTCGACATTGTGAATACGCCAACTCTTCGCTTGTGTTAATGTGTGTATGTCTATGTGTTATGCTTATGTTTGTGATTGCATTGTGAATGGGCCTTTAACGTCTTACGTGTTATGCTTATGCGAACTCATTGTGAATGAGCTTCTGTGCTTATGCTTATGTCAGACAAGGAATGAGCCAATCACAGTTCGTTAACTCAAAATCGAGTATTGAAGTCGATCGTGTCGATTCGTGTGCTGCGTCTCATAGCCAATAGAAACTTATTTTGCCTGTGTTTATGTTGGACATTGTGAATACGCCAACTCTTCGCTTGTGTTAATGTCTATGTCTATGTGTTATGCTTATGTTTGTGATTGCATTGTGAATGGGCCTTAAGACTCCGTTCGCACGCATTGTTAATAACCAACAGCCGGACCAGCTGTGTCGGGATCGTATCGCACCGTATGACGTTCTCGCATTCCTCAAAGCTGTTAAATGATTATTTATTGGCGATCGGTGCTTTGTTTCGAAGCTTCGTGCGAGAGCAGTGCGGCTGCCCTCACTCGTCTTGCGCGGAACAAGCAGTCAGTAAAGAGTCTGCGCGAGCGGGTCATTGCCGAAGCCATAAACGGCAGCGCCGCCTGCTACTACTACCACACCGCCCAGAACGGCCTGATCCCCGTCGAGTACCGCCGGGCGTGCAAGCCACCGTCCGAGCCGTGAGCGGCGGGGACCGCCGCGTGGGCGGGGTAGCGGCGCGACAAGATGCAGCAGTGGCGTAGTGTAGTGAGCACAATAAGGACGCGACAGGGACGCATGTGTGGTGTACTTTAGGCATTGGGTAATAGGGCCACGGCAACAAGGACGCGACAGGGACGCCTGCAACGGAGTTATTAAATAGGTCAGATCGGAACCAACCGGTGATATGCCCGTAAAGTCTTTTGTAAATAGTAACGTAGGCAGTGAAGCAAAGTGAAGTGATACCAAGAGAAGAGAAAATCTCAGACTTTGAAAACTCTTCAAGACGAGTCTAAACAGCTCGGAACTATTAGTATTATTGCTATTATTAGCCATTAGAAATGTGGTGGAAAACCGCAATGCAATGTAAAAATTAAGTTCTAAATAAACGTATTTTTTTTTTTTTGATATGTTCTCCGTGAGCCAGCTGTTTCTTTTTTCGTGTTGATACATGCGCGGTGATACATGCACGCACGAGTAAGGCATGGAGAAAGGTAATTGATTAATCCCAGAACAGGAAACACCGACATTCTCTTAAAATACTTAATGTTGGAAATCAGATTCTAACCCAGATGTGTGGTGACGGTCTAAATTGTTTTTCTTTTAAAAATTCTCTATTGCAAGAAGCAGGGAAGGCGGTTTTTACAAAGTCGCCCACCAAAGATTCTAGCTCTCCTACCCAGCTAATGTAAAAGAAAGCTTTTCGAGACTCTCAACAATCGTAAAACCAATTTTATTTGTTATCAATTTTTTATCATCAATTTTATTGTTTACAAACAATTATTTAGTTCCGAAAAAAATATTTCATTATCCTTGTATTATATTTTATTTACGTAACAGTAAAATATATTATCTGGAAAAATTTTAATGGAAAAGAAGGCCCTGAATAATGGTTGCCCCTCCCCTCTTGATTTAGGCCGCGCAAGCATACACGTATCACCAATCTTTTATTGCTTAAGTGTTACCAAGCTCTTCACCGAAGGTGTGTATAATAGCACAAACAAAACAGGTTTAAAACGAGAAGGGTCCACCTATCGTGACCTGACATCTCGCGTCTCTTCCACTTCGTGCTCGAGATGTATCTCTCGGTGGCAAGAGGCTGAGAAAAGCTTTCTCTTGAACAAAGAAGTGCTTTTTAATTGAGACGATACGCTCTCCGGCCCGTCCCCAGGCAAGGAAACAGTGCGGGCGGGGGGGGGGGAGTTGGTGAAGGTCACGGCAAGCCACAGAAAGGAAAACCCAAGAACGGAAGACACTGATTTATGAAGTTGCGTAACACGATGAGGATTCGGAGAATGGGAAAAAATGTGTTGTTTGCACAGTCTAAGACGATCTTCATCTGTTCCGTTATTTATTTGTGATGGATGGACTTGATTAGTTCCCTGTTAAAATTGGACTAAATGGACTAGTTCCCAGGAGGCGAAGATGCAACTAACTGGATGGTTGCACAAAAGCCCCTCCCGAAATAAAATTAAAAAAATATTCACAAATGTTTATTCAATGCAACAATGACGTAACTGTACAAAATGGAATATCAGAAACTGAAATGTTGTTTTGCTCCAAGAATATTTCAATAACATGGCATTTCAACAGCTACGTAATTGCTCCAAAGATGTCCTGAACAAAACTACAATTCAGTCTACGTTTCTGTAGAACTTAATAGCTTCTGAGATAGTTATGGGCTATTTACCACTATTTGCCCACTTTAATGCATATATCGTACCATTATACCATACCATATTGGTTGAGCGACTTAATGTTGTCTAACTTTAATTTTTTCAAGATAAATGAACTCATTGTATTACTTTAATATAAAAATACTGTAAAGAAATTATGTCAAGGTTTCGCGTATCCCATTGAGATTAACACAAAGTAAGTAATTTTTGGAGTAATCCAACACCGGTTTCCTCAAATTGTTAGCAATAAATAAAACAGTTGACGTGTCAGCGTCAGAAGCAGACAGAGCCTTAGAAAGTGTTTTTGGTAATTTGCCAATTTTTCAATTGTCGCAGCCTGTATGTCATCTGAACCTACTGCACATTTCCAACACTCACAGCGGTGTTGTACACTTCGTGATTTTTGCATTCAAACAGTGCACTGCATTTGTAAAGGCCGGCTGGCGAGGCCGCGCGCAAGTTCATTTATTTCACAAGATGCATTTTTCATTGTTTCAATTCGAACAAGATTCTATTTTCTTCACTAATACATATAAATATATCCAATAACTTTAAACACAACGTTCTGGACATAGAAAAACAAATTGCTGTACCCAAACGAAGCGATTCTCAGCAAAAAGACGCAAGAAACATCTGTTCATCTTATAAAAGACCGGCAGTGGTGGCTCAGGGCATCTAAGGATGTCACTGCAGTGTCTCTGACAGGGAGGTTCTAGGGTTGGAGTTCCGACGGTGGAAGGATTTTCGATACTAGCCAGATAGCTGAGTCGAGTTCAGTCGCTGTCTGGAGGAGAATTCTAGCGGCCGGTTGCTCTGATCAGCAGTTTTTCGCAGTTTCTCCGATCAACACCAGGCGAATGTTGGAGCAGTACCCTAACTTATGATCCACGGACCGCGCGCGATCTTTCCTTCCTCTTCCTTGTCCTATCCTGACACCTAACACACACTTACACTAACATGCACTACACTACCACATATTCCGCGGGACACGGTCGGGAACTTAGAGCTTGTCCCGGCTGGGGTGGTGCCCCGCTGGTGGGAGAGTCCTGGTGAGGGGGATACCCCGCTAGCCGACGGTAGGTCGGCACCGGATCTCACCATCCAGTGGGGCAAGATCACCGCCGTCTCCCGAACAAAAGTATGCACTACACTTACGGGACTAATGAACTTAGCATTTGGCGATCCCAGAATCATTGGAATTCAATCTATTTAATGAAAAGTCGGCAGCGTGTTTTTGTCACTTGAAATGACTTACACACCATCGGTTCATAAATATGACGCATCTAAAAAATTCACAATTTGCAAAATATTTTTTATTTGAGCAGATCCGTTTATTTCACAATCAACCTGTTCTAACTAATACAAAATTTGAAACAAATTCTTAAATGTCCACTGCAACAAAAATCAATGGAAGAAAATGAGTAAAATACTTCAACATATTTTATTCATTTTTAGCCTCAGTTGTGCATGCTTGGCATGATTTCTATTGCCCATGATATCATGCACTATTTAAGAATGGATTGTGCTTTAAAATTATATCATTGACTATTATTAGAAACGACGTTGTCCAATAATTATATTCTTTTTAAACACATTTAATGGCACAATTCAGAAAGTTATTGTTTCTTTGGGTTGTGTTTTTTTTTTCCTAGGGCTTGTATCCAGCCGACAACCGGTTGCCCTTTATGTCCCGAGGGGACGCATATTCGACCATACACTAGACAAACACTTGCGGGTTCCTTTGATCTGGGGTCAGCAGAACACGAGGCCCTCCGCGACAACACACACAAAGTCAAGGGACAACCAGCCATGCCCAAGGCGGGACTCGAACCCGCAACCCTTCGGACCGAAGCGCTGAGTCGGTACTCGCTCTTAGCCACCTCGGCCATCCAGGTCGGCTTTTGGGCTGTGTGATGTACGTATTCTGTAGAATGTATGTTTGCATTATAGTATATCAGATATATTGAATAAGTCACGAGTTAGTAGGCGGCTACATATAAAGACAGTATTAACATGTAATTCATAACGCTTACAGTTTGTATGAAAAACTAAACTTTAACAGAAATAAATAATTTACCTAACAGCGTTAACTTTATGAAACCAATTCCACATTGCACAATCTCTTGATGCCAATGATGGCAATATACAAGCCTTGTAACATGGTTTACAATCATTGTAAACATTACAAGCATTGTAGCATTGTTTTCACCTATGCTCCGACAATGGGCTCCATCTACTCCCCATCATCCCTCAACCGTCTCCCCCCTCTCTCTCTCCCTCTTTTTCACCCTTTCTCTCCATCTCTGTCCTCCTTTTTATTGCCTTCCCCCTCCCTCCGCCTGGCCCTGTCTGTGCCTCCCTTTCTCTCTTCCTCTCCCTCCTTCCGTCTCCCCGAAAAAAATCCTTCGTACGCCTTCCTTCAGAGGAGAAGTAAAGCCGACTGTCTCATGTTAGTAGATTTACTGCATGTAAAAGATCTTCAAGCCTAAATGATGTCTCTGAGTAAAATTCAGATTGCCTGTTTCGTCGCCCAAGTAATACCTTCTTTCTCCCCTAGTTGGTGAAAGCGTAGCGAAATGTGCGTGGTCAGACGGAAGAGCGGGCCTTTGGCCTGAGTCTCGCCACGTAAAATAAGGCATCAATTCAATCCAATTCAATTCCCCCTCTCTTTTCACCTCCTCCTCTCTCCTTCCTTGCCCCCCTCTCTCCTTCCTTGCCCCCCTCTCTCTTTTACTTTCTCTCACTCTATACCTCCCTCTCCCTCTCTCTCCGCCTTCATGTCGGCTTCTCTTTCTCTCTGCGACTCTCTCTCTCTCTCTCTCTCTCTCTCTCTCTCTCT
>BLKR01006108.1:0-64735 GCA_011170035.1 Teleogryllus occipitalis
TAAAATGTGATATAGACGCCAATAGGTAGTAGCTGGGAAGAGGATAGGGAAAAATACAAAAGCTAACACAGACTAAACCTATTACGAGTACGAGAAGACTTACGAGTACGAGAAAGTCTGCGCCATTTTGGAGCAACACTAGATAAGTTAACCTTTGAATCTTAGAAAGGGGAAAGCAGAATATACATAACAAGGAAAGCTGAAGCCACAGCGAATTGCTGGGAGTTTTAAACTGCAAGATTTTAAAAAAAAATGTATTTTATGGCAATGTTCATAAGACGCTAAATAAAACTTTAATCCGTATTTTATTTTGTTGTAGATTATGATCTTCCTACTGAGCTAGTCAAACAATCTTGAAAAAATATTCATTTTTTTTGTATTCTTGTATTGAATACAGTAAATTGCCATAGAGAGATTGTTTGGTGATTCCGGGCGCGCTAACTATTATTAGTACTGTCAGTGTTGTGCATTTTACTCCTTGGGAGGTGGTAGAATTCTTCCCTCGTTTAAACGGTTGATCCGCCGTCCATCCACAACACTTCGGCTTACAGTGTTTCACATCCAGATATCTTTCCAAGCGCGGTAACACTACAACCGCGCCATGAACTATGCTCCAATCTGGTCTCCCGTCATGTGTGGTAGAGTTGGGCATGTCAGTGCGTGTGTGTGTGTGATTGTGTGTGATTGGTGTGATTGTGTGTGTGGTGTGTGTGTGGTGTGTGTGTGTGTGTGTGTGTGTGTGTGTGTGTGTGTGTGTGTGTGTGTGTGAGAGAGAGAGAGAGAGAGAGAGAGAGAGAGAGAGAGAGAGAGAGAGAGAGAGAGAGAGAGAGAGAAGAGACAATAATTGAGGCAGAAATGATCCGCTGTCCGTAGTCCATTTGTTAAGGTATTGTTTCGGCATTTTTACTATCTCGTATACATACGTATATACGGCGTATAGACATGTATACGTAATATAGAGGTAGTTGTGTAATGCTGCGCAAATAATTGGCAGATTTTTCTGGTATTTGTCGGAAAAAACAGAGGAAACTGCCGGATAAGAGCTGGCAGCAGCTGCAATTCTCCTCGAATCAGTAGCTAAATTCGACCAAGATATGTAACTAGACTCAAACATCCCTCACTGTCGGGTCTCTTTCGGTCAACTACGTAGTATTGGCATGTGAAATGATGAAACTGAATTATTGCAACCTGTGCAAAGAGTCGTAAAAATCGTAGTGAAAGTTTCATTTTCGTTACAAAATTTAAAATTTTCAACATGCAAGTATTCAATTTTTCAAATATTTCTTGTAAACATATCTATAACATGAACCTCTTGTCTGATTAACAAATCAGGCAAATAAATAATAACACTGTAAGCCAAAGTGTTTTCAAAAGACTACTCTCATTTTTTTTTAAATGTGACTTTCAAGTTTTTTATAACACTGGATTTCTCTAATACGTATTCGAATGAGTAAAAGTTCTTTGGTTAATTTCTAAAATGGAAAACCGGTATAATTTTGTGGTTTTTATAAAAACTAATGTGTCGATTTCGAAACTAATGTCGAAAAAATGTATCGATACGAAATAAAAAGGACCTTTTTGTCGTTCTGCAATTAAACGATTAGGAACCCCCGTTCTCTACCATTTGACTGAACATCGGGATCGTGAACGGCTTACTACGTAGTAAAGAGGAAGTAATTATCCAAGATATTTTTTCGACATTTTGATGAAAATGCTCAACCTAACTCGTTGCGAGTCGAATTTGATTCGGATAATATAATTTTGGGGGCATTTCATATAAGTCAATACGAAATCTTTAAAATTTACTCACAACCTTCTCCAATTCTTTTTAACTGTGAGCTCAATGTGAGTAAAATGTTCTTACAATTATGATTTATGTTCGATTATTAGTAAATTCTCTGGAATTCGGAAATTTTATTTGAAGTTTTTTGATCCTGACTTACATCATCAAAATTGAAAACAACTTTTCTTAGTGAAATCTTTTGCCAGTACACTATAAAATCTTTCAATTTTATAGTGTACAATTTTCAGAATATTTATATTTTTCGCGTATTTTTGAGATAAATAGTAGCAATGTTTCAAAAATATTAAAAAATATTTTCTCAAAAATTAATTTAATGTTGTATTTGCCGAGTTGATATTCCTCGAAAAGTAATCTTTGTAGAATCTCTTAGGCGAACGGTTAACATCGCGGCCAGTATGGTAGTCGTAACTTAGTGAGTTCGAGCCGTACCTAAGATTTTTTTGTTTTTGTTTTTTTTTTTCATACATGAGAAGTAGCCAGGTGTAAGATTCATTGTCATATTATCAATTTTTGTTTCAATGTTTTTGTGGCCCTCAAAAGGATCGGTCTTCAGGCTATCCTTCAATAGGATGACCAGAAGCCCTCGTTCTCTACTACCTGACGCATTCGCCGTGGTAGAGAACGGACGAGATTAGCAGCGTAACCTTCACTGTTTGCTACCCCATCCCTCATACCAGTTCCCACAGGGCATCTGCATTCGTTGGCTGCGGATTGGGCCAATTTTCAGAAAGTGTTCTTTTTGTCTCGGCCCACACGTTCTCAATTGGGTTCATATCGGCGCCACAAGGCGACCAATCGAGAAGCTCGACTTGTTCCTGCCTTGCAAACCATTTCTGAACCAACTGAGATTTATGGACTGGAGAATGGTCCTGCTGAAAACGTATTACACCGTCAGGATAAAGCACCCGTACGGAAGGGACCATGACATTTTCTAGGATGTGCACATATTCCCCGCCGGTCAATCCTCGCCCATGGGGGCCTTGGTCTATTCTGTGCAACATACCTAAACCGCGCGCGCTCATCCACCCCCAACATGCCACGGATACGCGACCGGAGCGGTAAGCTCTCCTCTAGATAGCGACTGAATTCGACTTAGCTGACAAGCTAGTGTCAAAAATCTTCCTAGTCGGGACTCGAGTCTAGGACCTCAGCAATTATAAACATTATTGCAGTACTTGCGTGTTAAAGTGCTTCAAATGAAGTTTTTGAAAATTCAAAAATTTTTGTGAAAACGAGCTTCCAAATTTTGCATTTACTGAAATGCTTAAACGCTATTTTGTTAAAAACTGCTCTAAATTTTTCATTGAATTACTATTAGGACAAAGTTTTACTCTTCTTTAATAGTCTTAATGTAATATTTCGATTGTACTATTAAGAAACCGAAAAGTTGACAATTTTTTTTAAAAAAAGTACTTTGAACGGCGATTGATGACAGCTGGCAGAAGTATGTGTCAAGACAAAAAAAGCTAGGTTACAGCAAAGAAAGTCTGTGCCATTAGTACCACTCTTGTAATTAATATTGCTTTCAAGTTTCTTTAATATAAAATGTGTTTTTATAAAATAAACTTTAAAATAGGGAATGGGTGGCTCTGTGTCAATGTGATATACCATTATTCGGAGAGTAATGGCTTCGATTTCCTGTCTGCGTAGATACTTTTATCCATTCAATTACCAAAAAATCCACTAATTTACAAAATTCTACATTTGTCTACTCAACGTTAGGCTTGAAACGGGCAAAATTCGCGAAAGAGAACAAGGAATTTTAAAAAAAAATCGTAATGGATGCGCAGCATTGATATCAAAATAACACGATTTTAAATCGGGAATAACAAGTATTTTAAAATATTGTATTGTTATTTCCATTTTTACACGAACAAAACTTACTTAGAGCACAAACTTTACTGTGAAATTGCGATCTTAATGCTTCGGATACCTCGAAGATACACGTAGTACTTCGGAAAGAAATTCGTTTAGCAAGAAATATCTCAGAATTCTAGCTGTATAACGAAGAAATATCATGGTTTTATTGTATCTGTATGTAATTCAATAAATCCCGTCTGGACGTCTCCTGTCTGCCTTGATACGAGTTTTATTCTTACTATACTGTTTGTCTCCTTTACTTAGATAGAAACAAAATAGTAAATGCATGTACTGATTCACAAACGCTTTTCATAGATAATGTGAATAAAGATTATGTAACTGTTGGTGTTACAGTTACAATTATTCTTAATGTGTCAAAACGTATTTGCAATGTCTTACTTTGAAGTTAATACGGTTTCCAGAAAGTAGGTCTGATAAATATTTCTGGAATCCCTTGTCTTCATGGGAGAGGCTTAGATTGTAAATAGAAATTTCATAGCTTTAAATTAAAATTAAATAAATTTCAAAATTAAATTTGTCGAAAAAGGGTTTTGAATGTGGAAATGTTCCTGAACATTGATTGCTATGGTGTATGCTATTAGTGTTAATTATGTATGTAGATAGATCAGTAGGTATAAATATATTTTGTGTTTTCAATTTTGTAAAATACAACAAATATAATACAAATTTTTAATAAAAAATTAACAGTGATTTTTTCATTTCAAAAAAATATTTCGACCAAATTTAACAAAAAAATACTGCTTTTAGTTACACACAAGGCGACAATATTAATGACGTCTTTCTATTTTCTAGGATATTATAGTTCAGAAAAGAGTTGCATAAAATCATCTTTGTTGAGAGAGATTATCGATTTTCCCCCATATTCCTGAAGCTACTTCCAACCTGTCAATTGTCTTTGGAAGTACTTTCGACTCCAAGTAAAATGAGATAAGACCATATACAGCGTTGCCACTAGGCAAGATAAGAAAAATCAATATTTTCACTCACCGCTGAGAAAACTGAACTACTTCCTATTCATTATACAAAGGGCTCAGAAAAGCAAAGCCATACAAGAACTAGTTATCTCAATAGAGGAAGGGAGACCTGTCTGTTTCAGAGGCGGAAAATACTGTTTTTTAGAAATAACTAGCAGTTTATAGCTCACAGCAATTCGGTATTGCTCCAGCTTTTCTTGTTATGAGAATTTTGCTTTCCTCTCTCTCAGATTCAAAGGTTAACTTACCTACTGTTGCTCCAAAAATCACACAGACATTTTCGTACTTGTTAGTTAGTCTCTTCATACATTTAGTGAGTTAGATTTTCCGTTTTCCCCATCCTCATCCCAGCTACTAACTATTGGCGCCTGTGACACATTTTTACTTTATCATACTTCGTGACAAGAGAAAGTGTTGTAACCGTGTGCCGACGGATTTTATACTGAAAACTCTTATTAACAGGTCGTGGTAAGGAAAAAGAGGATAAAACGTCTTCGTATACGAGAATACAGCAAATTACTTCCTCTAACACGTTGTGTAATCAGTAGAGCCCGGACGTTTGGCAAAATGCGTATTTGTTATTGTTACTATTTTACAGAGTTAGCAGAATTTTTTTTTCTCAGCGCAGGACATTTTACCCAAAAACAGAGGACATTTCAATGAAAAGGAGGGCATTTTACATTTTTGATAGTCCACGATGTATAAACTATGTACTCAACAATTCCAAACTAAATTAGTCTTTGAAAATCACATTAGACTAGACGTCATTAAAAATGAAAGCTTCCGACGGGATAACTTCGCCCTCGCACCCACCTTCGTTATCCACCAAACAATAAGCATCAATACTTATATCACAATAAGCCTAATGATCTATTACGAAGGCCATTTATTTGAGTAAAATTCTAGATATTCAAGACATTAAGTCCCTTGAATTCATTTAATTACTTTGAAATTATGCCAGTAATATTTTCAATTCAACAGAACAAAAGAAGAGAACATTCCATGAAATTTTAAGAAAGGAGGGAGGATAGGAGGACAATGTTAAACTAGAGGTGCTACAGAATGGCACAGACTTTCTCGTAGGAAAGTTTTCTAATTTCCTTGGTGTGCTCTGGCTTTAATGTTTTGCTCTTTTCTCTGGCCAGTGGCCACCTATCGTAGAGCAAAATTATTTTTTCGAAATTTTCCCAACTTTTCTGTTTTCAAATAGTAGAACCGAAATATTATTGCAAGGATATTAAAGAAGGCTAAAAACTTATCGTAAATACCAAGATTCATTCAAAAATTTTGATTAGTTTTTAAGAAAATGGCGTTGAGGTCTTTCCGTAAATGCAAAATTTTAAGCTCTTTTTTACAGCAATCTATTGAGTTTTCAGAAAAGTTCATTTGAAGTGAGTTAAAGTACTTATACTCGTAAATGTAATAATGTATACAAATCGATGGAAATGTCTATATTAACGATGGTATTAAAAAAATTACATTTGTGTAATTTTTGAAAAAACAAATGAATACACTGAAAAGAACTTTACGTTATATTAAACAGTGCAACTAGCACTATCAATTGCAAAAATTTCAAGAAAAAATTTGGAGCCATTTTCGAGAAAATGGCATTTGTGCGTTTCTGAACATGCGGAATTTTGAGCTCATTTTTACAGAAAACTGTTGAGTTTTTGAAAAACTATATTTGACATTATTTAAAACACATGTTCGTATATATCTAATAATGTGAAGAAATCCTTGGTGAATAATGTGAAAATGTAAATATTACCGACGTGAGAGGCAAGTCAAAATAATTTAATTTTTGAAAAATTTGAAAAAACGAAAGAATAGAGCAATATGGCGTTTATGTCATCGGATAGGGTGCATTTGGTACTATCCCTACCAAAAACTTAAAAAAATTTGAAACTATTTTTGAAGAAATGGATTTGGGAGTTAAAGTGTTTACAAAATCTGATGAAACTAAACAAAAAGAAGATTTTTTTCAGATAATTAATATGTTCTTATTCTTTCAATAATTGTATTACACATTTTCGTAAATTTATGAAGGTTATATAACTCACTTCAGAACCAGTTATCAAATACTCATTGAACTGGAGATGAAATATTATAAGAATGGATCAAATAAGTGCACTTCATGTCTATGCAATTGCGATCTTTAGACCTTTAGATATCTAAATATAATACTACATGGATAATATATAATTGTCATTGCTATTTAATGTTTTTTTGCAATTATGTTTTTCTTTAGAAATAAGTTGAAGGGAAATATTTTCAAGCTCTTCTCTTTGTTTAAATATTGTTGGCACCATTAATTGCTTAGTTTCTCTGAATGTTTTGTTGAAAATAAAAGATATCAGTCCAAATTTAAATTTCGGTAACCAACAAAATCAAAAATAAAGAAAAATAAATTTCATAAATTTTGTTAATTAGATTTATTTTCTCCTATTTGATCCATTTCGAGAAATTTTATGACATTATTTAAAGCACATGTACTCATAATTATAATGTAAACAAATTTTCGCTAATGTAAATATTAACGATGTAACAAACATGACAAAAATTTTACATTTTTGTAATTTTTTAAAATAAAAAGATAGAGCAATATGGCGTTTATGCCATCTTATAAGGTACTACATTTACCACTATACCTTCAAGAGTTTAAAGATAACTAGAGGTGTTACAGAATGGTACAGACTTTCTCGTAGTTAAGTTTTCTATTTTCCTTGGTGTGGACTGGCTTTACGTCTTCCCTCATTCGCTCGCCAACTGCCATCTATCGCCGCCGAAAATACATTTTTTTGACATTTTCTCAACTTTTCGCTTTCTTAATACTAAAACCGAAATTATACTTCAAGAATATCAAAGAAGAGTAAACCCTTGTTCTTAATAACAATTTTCATTGAAACATTTGGAGTAATTTCTAAGAAAATGGGGTTAAGCGTTATTGCAAATGCGAAATTTAAAGCTCTATTTCACAGGAATCTATTGAGTTTTCGAAGAACTTCATTTGAAGTCATTTGATCCACTTCTACTCACAAATGCAATAATGTATACAAATTGATGGAAATGTGCGTATTCAGGTAGTGAGAGATATTTCGAAAAAATTACATTTGTGTACTTAAAAAAACAAATAAATACACAAAAACCATCTTTACGTCTAATTAATAATATATTAGCACTATGGAGTCGGAAAATTTGCAGAAAAAAATTTGGAGACATTTAAAGAAAATTGCGTTTTAGGGATTCTGAAAATGCGGAATTTTGAACTCGTTTACATAGAAAACTGTTGAGTTTTCGAGGAACTTTGACATTATTTGAAGCATATGTACCCATATATATAATAATGTGAAGAAACCGTCTATAATGTAAATATTACTGATGTGGGAGATAAGTCGAACAAATTACATATTTTAATTTTTGAAAAAAATAAAGGACTAGAGCAATATGGCGTTTATGACATCGCATAGGGTATATTTGGCGCTACCACTACCAACAATTTAAAGAAACATTTTGGAGCCGTTTTTGAGAAAATATTGTTTTTATAATTTTTTAAAATTCCAAATATTTTACGCACTATTGCAGGAAAACTACTAAAATTTTCAACTTTTGGAGCCGTTTTTGCGCGCAGCATAACATAACTTTCTCTTCACTACGTATATTACTCCGTATATACGTAGTACGTATACGAGAAAGTAAAAATAGCCAGCATTAGATCACAGCTGGGAAGAGGGTGATGCAAAACCAAAAACCTAACCTAGACTAAAGAGATCAGAAGACAACTAGTACCGTACGAGGGTTTGTGGAGGGTTTCGACTGCAGATGAGTATGATCGCCTGGTCTCCGAGGCTCGATCGCTAACTTTCGCAAATGCCGTGCAGTTGCAACGGAGTGTCTCTTTTCCTGGAAGCTCTAGAACTGTGCTGAGACGTTTGAAGGAGGCAGGACTAAATTTTCGACGCGCCGCAAAAGAGGAGAAGCTCAGAGATGAGCATAAACTGTACCGCCTTGCGTTTGCTGAGGATAAGATAAATCGTGATTGGGAAGATGTTATCTTCTCAGACGAGTGTGTTGTTATCTTCTGCTAACGATGGTTCGGTAAGCGTTTTTCGACCACCCGGCACTCGACACATTGCGGAATATGTGGCTGAGGCTTACCGCTCCGGTCGCGTATCCGTGGCGTGTTGGGGGTGGATGAGCGCGCGCGGATTAGGTATGTTGCACAGAATAGACCAAGGCCCCCATGGGCGAGGATTGACCGGCGGGGAATATGTGCACATCCTAGAAAATGTTATGGTCCCTTCCGTACGGGTGCTTTATCCTGACGGTGTAATACGTTTTCAGCAGGACCATTCTCCAGTCCATAAATCTCAGTTGGAGTTCTTTAGGAAGAACCACTATATTTTCAAAATTTTCTCAAAAATGACTCCAAAAATCTTGGTGTAACTTCGACCTCGGACAGCGTGAAGAACGCTTAAGTGATTAGCGTAGGTCACATTTTCGTTGAAATATCTAATTTTTCGAAAATTAAAATGTTCAAATTTTTCGGTGCTTTCCTCGATCTACAATATTGAAGTTAGAGATTTTTTCTTCATGGAAAGTGTTCTTTAAAGACAAATTTTGAAATAAGGTCATGTGCTACAATTTATCAAAAATATGAGTGTTTCTCGCGAATTTTGTGTGAAATTTAGACAGTTTTCACATATTTTAAGCATTTTTTTTTCTAAAAAACTGGTTTCAATTTTTTCTTTCAATTTTCTTCTCGGTGGAAAAAAAGGAGTGTTAGTCTCATTTCCTGCAAACTCTGAATTTTCGAAAATTGTTATATATAAACATTTCAAAACTACAAAATTGAAGATAGAGATTCTTTCCATAAACAGAAACTGTTCTAAAAATCAGCTCTTCAAAAGAGATAATTTAAAATTGTTTGAAAAATGAGTATTTTTTCCGTAAATTGTGCTTAAAAATAAGCTTTTTTTCGCAAATAGAACAATAAAACCTTAAGAAAATGGCCCAGATGTAATTTTCGTCAAAGTCTCAGAATTTTCGAAAATTTCACTTTAATTTGTAAGTGGTGGTGATATCTTACTTTTCTCTGTTTCGTTTATTAATATAATTTTGGTATACTTGACAACCCTTGTAATTTGTTGGCTGGTTTCGTGAACTCAACATGCATGTAGCCGACTGTGATTTATCCATTCGACATTCATTTGGTAAGTACTCAATGCCGCATTTTACGCATCTACGCGTGTCTTTACAGTAGTTTGACCGTATTTTTGGCACCGATGGCTTGAACTGGTGTTTTCTTTTTATATTATGGTTCAAATTTGATTCTTGCATTCAAAAGTTCGTCAATTTTGTAAATTTCTTTGTTGTTTTTGTGTGGTTCTAACTCCATAATGTGGAGGTGGAAAAAAAGGGTGGTCTAAAATATTCTAGGATACCCGATATCGCACTTTCTGTATGTTACGAACAAGAAGGCCCTGAGATTTACGTTCATCTTTGACTTCTTCTTTGTTCACAGACAGTGAATATAACGAAGTACTACAAGGAATACTCTGTTTTATTTTGTTTGATATTTGTGGTATTCCATATCTTTTTCATCCAGTACTTTAGTTATTTTTCTGTAGTCTTCAGTACTGTGTATGGTTTTATTTTTACTTGGTCTCTATGCATTTGATTTGTGAATTCCTTTAAATACATGTGTTAGTTTAGAAATTCTATTAACTTCGGTATATTCATAACATTTGCACAAATATTGATAATATACTGATACTTGTCGCGTTTTGCGTTTACTTTTCATAGCGTCAAGTTCAGGTAGCTATATTTTGTTCATTAAGTCCCAAATAATCCAAACAGTCATTTCAAATTCAATAAAACTCTACAATTCCGTTGCTAATAATATAATTTGAAATGATTTTCTACAAACGATTAAAAGGAGATATGAACATGCCCCTGGCCGAAGGAACTAAAGTAAATGACTGACTACAATAAAAAAAATATTTCAAAGAGCATTATATTAAGCGTCCAATGCCCCCAAAAGGGCTTGGAGACGCGTTAGGAAGGCGCAACAAATTTAAAAAGAAACTTATTCATTCTAAGAATGGTTATTATTAGTTGAAATGGTAGTGTATGGTGTTTGCTTTCCAGAGACACGGGAGCATTTGAAGAATATAATAAATTAAAGAATTTGTGAATGTTATGACTATTATAGTGTAGCGGGTTCCTAGTTGAAACGACTGATTCTTTTATATGCTCGGAGAATTTGTGCGATCTCAGAAGATGACCTTCTTGGCATTTACGTATTTAGGGAACAATTGTACTCGTAAGAACTTAAGTTTCCATGCTTTTGACTCGATAAGCAATGACCTCAATCGACTTACATTCTGAAGGTAGTTTCAAATAGCATTGTGGTGACAGGGTCAGATGGAAAAAGAGTGTACGTTGCGTTTGCAAAACGACTTGAAGGGCAGATTTGTGAGGTAACTGCGAAAAGATTGACTCTCAAACAAATGTGACTTGTCATGACGAACTAATTTCTTATAAACAATTACATACTCGTATCTCGATAATGAAAGGAGATACCGCCGATCGGATTGTGGAATTTTGCATTTCGTTTAAAGACAGTTTAGAGAAAATAAAAAATTTGCAATATTTGCAAATTTATAAACAATGTTCAATTTTTGCAATTCTGAAGTCGGAAGAGTTCCCTGATGGCCCAGAACCGAAAACTACGAACTAACAATTTTGCAACAAATAAACATTTTATAAACAATTTCGAAACGTGTGCTGTACGGACCGGGAGGGTCCTCAATTTGTCTCCGAGTTGAATATTGCAAAATAACAATTTTGACAAGAGATGCTAAATTATTACTAAATACCTAGTTTAATTGTTGCAAAAATGTTAAATTTAGTAAAACCGGATAGTTAAATACTATTTTTTCGCCAAAACTTCCCACCCCCAAACATTTTCCCGATTCTGGAGCCGCCTTCGCACATTTCATTTCTTCGACCCGGATTCGTAATATTCGTTCATATACTTAAGTTGTTTTGCATTAAAATTAATTCAATTGATTTTTCGCAAGTAAATCTAGATCATGTGAAAAATGTAATTAAACATTTTTCAAATCCACTAATTCTATTGCATGTGCTAAATATATTTATGTCGTAATGTATAATATTATCTTTATTGATGTATTTCATGTAGGCCATCGAATGGCTTGCACTATGACGTAATGTGATCATTCCCGCCCCTTGTGCCTTCTGCGCCAATACTCTCAACCCTTAGGATAAACACACCTATCATACGGAACGTTGATTCTAGATATGCTGATTGGGCGAAATCCGGCCTATCAACTTCTCAGTCGTTGGCAGTTGGTTGAGATTGTTCTTTTGTAATAGTTAACTACGAAAGAAGCAGATGGCGTTGTTCTCCGTACAGTGCTGCCAGAATGTGCAGAAGTACTGGGACTTCAGAAATTGGCCATACCCATTTTACGTGACGACGGCGGTACTAACGGATTTTTATAAAAGGGAACAACCAGTCATAATTCTTTACCTATTATAGAGGGGAAATTGAATTACTCTATTTCATAATATGTAAAAATAGTTGTTTTTTTTAAATTAAAACGTATTTTAACATTAGCATGGAATGTCATCTTCCAGTTAAAGGTGCGGAGCATTCTATTCAAGGCATTTACAGATTGTTTCATAAACCAGTGCCAGAGTTATTTGGGTATATTAATGATGCACGGAAAAGAAAATTTTGTGTCAGCGAAGCCGCAGAGAGTCTTCTAGTTTGGCCGATCGAGGGATGACATGCCACTGGGGCGGGATGCCAGCCAACAAGGGCAGGCGTCTGGAGCAGGACGAGAAAGTGAGATGGAGAGAGAGGAAGAGAGAAAGACAAGAAGAGAGATGGGGGGACTGGAAAATATTGCCTGCAGGCGCGTTCACCTCCGCGCGGCAAATGTTTTGAAATCTAAATCTTCTCGATATTCACACGCACCGCGCGGCCGTTCCCAGAAACACAGTAACGAGAAAACTTCGACTCACCTCTGCTCGTGTAGTTTTTGT
Organism: Teleogryllus occipitalis; assembly: GCA_011170035.1. Taxonomy (NCBI): domain Eukaryota; kingdom Metazoa; phylum Arthropoda; class Insecta; order Orthoptera; family Gryllidae; genus Teleogryllus; species Teleogryllus occipitalis. Next base: position 12,733 of record BLKR01006108.1, read on the forward strand.
TGCCACGGCAGGCATGAAACACGGCGGCGGCGGCGACGACGATTAAGGGAAAAGAAGACGCCATGCGAGTATATTAATGTGTGAGAACATTCATACACATTGAGTTAAAAAATATTCCATTTATTCGTATGTACACCTTGATAGAGATGTAATGCTTAAAACTATATTAATAGTAATTTTATAAAGATAATAAATGTCCAATAAAATTGATTAATAAAAGTGAATATCTTAAAAAATAGAAATTTCTGAAAAGTTTTCACAACAAAAATACCTCACAAAAATATCTCCAAACTGTTTAAAAAGTACTGAAAGGTTTTTTCAGGGGGGGGGGGGGCATTTTCCAGCTTTCAGAAGATGCGGATTCGGCTACCCATGTCGGGAACCCACTGTGTCTCTCATGGGGACACACATTAACCTTTTACACTATAAACACTTGCGGGCTCCTCTGTCTGCGGTCAGCAGACTCACAAGGACTTCCGCGACAACATACATGAGAGACCAGGAACAAACCTCCATGCTCTCAGCGGGAATCGAACCCGCAAGCCTTCCCACCGAGGCGCTGAGTCGGCACACGTTCTAGCCACCTCGGCCATCCAGGTCGGCGTTTAAAGTGATCTGAAAGTGAAGGGGTTTAATGTATATTAAATAAATGAACTTACGTAGTGATAAAAATGAAGAATCTCTGGAAAAAAGATGTACTGGCCAATCACAAGAAATCAGTTCAGAAATCAGAGAGAATCAGATCGAGAAATAAAGAGAACTCTCATAGATTATACATTAATAGCGTTTCATATTTGCCAGTCATCAACCAATTGAAACTGTCATTCATTGCGGAGAATGAGATTATATTGTTGCATTTGTAGCATCTCTGAGCAGGAGGTACCATTCCCGACGGTGGAGGTTTTTTGACATTAGCTCCATACCAAGGTTAAAATCAGCCTGTGAATGGAGGAGAACTCTAGCATCAGACAGCTCAAATATTTCCAAGATTTCTTCCACACACATCAAGTAGATGTCAATCAATACCTTATCAAAAGAGCCACGAACTCCTCGGAAGTGTGTTGTTGGTATCTAGTGTATGGTCAAATATGCAACCCATCGGGACGAAAAAGGTAACCGACTGACGGCTGGATAAAAAGACCTAGAAAAAGAATTCACAACAATAAAATTCTTTCTAATGAAAACTTTAAATTAGTCCCTAATAACAATCTAAAATTTACTAAATGAAGCGTGTTTGATTCTTAGATATTCCATTTAAATGTATATAAAAATTATATTAGAAAGTCCAAATAATTCAGTTGAAACTAAGTTTGATTGAAACAAACAAATTTCTCAGGACATTGATGAAATGTTTTTCAGTAAACTATCTTTGCCAGAGAGAAGAGAGTAAATCAATTTTTATTAATAAATTACAGTTTTCAAAGTAACAAGTCGCTTCCATACGTTCCAAATATTCAGGGTGATATTATCCTTAGAGATGTATACATTGTACACCTTGCCGTGTCAATTTTTTCTCAGTCGGATAACGTGAACTATTAAATCAGATGTAATTCATCACTCACAAATCAATTATCTCAAAAAGAAATTTCACAACGTTGATTCTCGGGAACATAATCAGTGTTTTGTGAGGTGAAAAACATAAAACAAAAAGTTCATCATCACGGGAGTAGACTCATTGGATTGATTGCAGATAATACTGTTTCCACATAAATTCAGGCATTCAGGTTTTACCTATATTCCTCTAAAAATGAGTATGTGATTGTACTTTATCAAATAAAACATTCATCTGCTGTGAGTCGTTTTTATTAGCAGATTCTAAAAGTTCTTTCAAAGAAGTTAAAAAGAGAGATATTAATTAAACTATTACCATAATAAAACACACTTTTCCTATGATTGTACTATTTTACACTAAATTAATACTAGTTTGGTAGTTGAAGTTCTAATAAAGAAAAAGAAAATTTTAAAATTTTCTATCACTGTCGACGTTCGCCACGGCTCCGATCTGAACGATCACAGAATTCTAGGTACAGGTGAAGAAATCCTAAATACCTCCACCTGTCTTGACGTGACTAATGACACTGTTATAGCAGTTGACGCGTCCGGAAACAAAATAATCAATCAATCAATTATCTCCTTCTTACTTGGCAGTTACGGGAATCAAATTGCAATGAATTTGTTCTTTTTGTTCCGTTTTGGATTATTTTGTACAGTAGTGTTACTAGTCCACACAAATTTAAAAGATATTCATTCTTAACAAACCGTAGCTGAAATACAAATCATTAAAGGTGAGTTGCTACACAAAGAAGTAATAAAAATTACTGAGTCGGCCAGTGCTTACTCGCTGAAGTCATATTTATACTATAAACCATATGAGTATTAAGAGGAAACATCATTAAGAAATATTACAACACTTAGATATTGACATAAATCGACGTCGATCTCAACACGTACAATTTCTGTAGTTGATGAAGTTCAATCTAATTATTACGAAATTGTGTTTTGAATAAATGTTTGTTCGAATAAATGCATTTTTTGAAACCACTTTACTATCGTGGTTACGTATATTACATTCTATTAATCCAAAAACACCAGCACGATCTCAGCTCGTATCTATTATTAAAATGTTACGATAAATTAAATGTACAATAATAATTTTAATAAATTAATTTCATTAATGAAATATTCTTCGTAAATGCTTTGGGAATTGTCAGGTAAAAGAAATCCTTTCTTCGCGATTCGTGAATTTATTTCCGGAATTCCCAAAGCACTCGTGAAAAGCATTATCTAATATAATCATGTTAACCCTTTCTTTACAAGGTCAATACTTGGAAGGAACAACATAATATTCAACTTTCAATTCCATATAATTGGCTTCGATCATATCAGAAGCTGTTAGCGTGAAAGATACACTTGATTTTCCTTCACAAACCTTCATGAAGTTTCTACCACTGTGGAGATTCTCAATCATTTTTTGTGCTCAGCTTTTGTTGCTCGAGCGCGCGTTAGCAGGGGAAACGCTGTGTAACCTTGTGTGGCGAACTGTTACATTCGAAATATCCGTAAAAAAGGAGTTCTAATATGTACACCATTGAATTCGTCATTTTACGCCCGTCATGATAGACTAAAAAATATGAACAGTTCTGTTTCAAAGAAAAGGAAGTTACCTCAATATCTCATAAAATTCAAGTGATAAAGTAGAAATGAATTTATGTAATAATTATCACCATTCTCTCATGCACCTCCGTTGAAACTGCATTGCAATAACATAAACCGTCAAAAACCGCAGGAGTGACTCATCCTATATATTCAAAGATGATATTTATGTAGTGTCAAATCTACATATAAATAAACAATTACAATCCAGTTTCAACGTGACGTAAATTGCAAAAAGGTGATCATAGATGTAGTAAATAATTATAAATGTACTTTGTTTTTTTATTAGCTATCCCTTCGCCTGAAGCCTTTCGGAGCTTTTAACTTTACATACATGAAAAAGATTAAATTTTGGCATACCCTCAGGCGCATGTGGTACGTACGGCGTACCCTTCAGTTGTGAATTAAATTTTCATAATTTATCGAGTTTGTAGGCGTGCGTCAGAATGTGATGTGTTGAATCAGTGTGGTAGATGGTATATGGGAGTGGAAGTCTGCATTACTACGGAGGGCGAAAGAAGTCTTTCGAGAAGCGAGATAGGATGGGAAGTGAGAGGTTTGAATTTTTCCCAGGTGGAAGATAGTGGTACCAGAGCATGATGGAAGAATCGAGTAGAAATTTTCACATGTTTTATATTTTGATATTGAAGGGATATGGAGTTCCTGGCGTATTTGGGAATTGGGTTTAAGCCATTAAGAGTCAATCTTAAAAATTTATATTGTTATGTCAGAAGTTTTTGTTAATTGGTTGGTGCTATATTTCACCAACCTGGGAAGTAACCAAAATTACCTAATTACATTTACATTATGTAACAGCGGTTACTGAAGTAAATCTGTCATTTACTTATTTCGTGACGTGTGATTACACCGTCACGCATCCCTGGGAATATCTCAATTTATGGATCAACTTCCCTATCGGTAGTGGGTTCGTCTTTGCTAAACTACTGAACAATTAACAAGCCAACACAATTTTACAGTTTCAAATAACAAATAACGTGTATTCTAATGAATGAAAATAACTGTACAAATGAAATTCACAGATCCTCCTATGTTCTCACTTTTCGTAAAATTATGGTAGCTAATTCCCTACCTAAACTGCAGTTTACACTAAAGTGATAATAACTCTGATCCCCGTTTACAAGAAACAAGCAATAAATACATATTTACACTTCACAAAAAAATATCACACATGAGACACACAAATCATAGTACAAATATTCATCCTGCAAAAAAAATACATACACACAATACTCGAAATTCACTACTACCTTTTAAATCACTAATTACGTTACACTTAATAGTCACATTTGACCTTCGGCTTCTACATAGCCTTTCAACACAAAATTTTGTTTCATAACGTCTCTTAAATGATTTGAATCAATTACATATGACTCTAAATAAATAATTATGTACAAAACAACTTCTATCATAAACATAAGGATTACTCTAATCTGATTCCTCTTACGACTGTCGAAAAGAAATAAAATCACTGGCTAGCAAGACCAATGTTCTAAGAAACTTGCCCGATCAACGTCTGTTATTGAGGGAAGCTCACATTACAACGTTTTGGCTAGTATAATTATAATCCTATCTCAGAAGTTTTTTTCAGACTGAAATTTAATGAGTGTTCTTTCTGCTTTTATGTGACTCACGACCGGTGAATTCCTCAAGTTGGTCCCGCGCTGTGTAGCTGACCGTCGCGCGACACTCGCGCCTCAAGGTCGTCATTCTTCTGCAAGGTCCGTGCGTTGCCTGTCGCGTCGAAATTGGAGTATTCCCGAACGCTGTTTCCTCGTCGTTTAGCGAAAATTCACCACAGCTTTCGCAGAGGCGATGGTCGCATCAGAATGCGAGTCCGAAACTCCAAGTCATGACTTCGTAATAGCAAAAGTCAAGCTAGTTGTTGGATAATCCGTACTTCTAATGATTCTCAAAATTCCATAATAGGATTTCCAAAGTGAAATTCCAAAAATAAGAATTAAAAATATATGAAAGCTGTAACAAAGAAAAAACATGTCCTATGTTACAATAGTCCTCCTTTCTAGCAACAAGAATGCAGCAACGTGGTTTTACAGATTCACTTCGATCTATTACCGCCGTCGTTCTTTCATTCATTGCATTCTTGTTTAATATTCATTTACTAATTCCATGTAATCTCACGACATTCACAGTACGTAAATCCATGAAAAGTGTTTAGTCATTTACCCTTTATTAAAGCTTTTGTGTTCCGTTATCTTCCGCGTGTCCCTCGTCGACTATGTGGTGTACTTGTAGGCAACCGTTCACCTCGGCGTTTCGAACCAGAAAGAGAACGAGCTCTTTTGACGCAAGTTCACGCCACGTCCGTATTTCCACAAAAATTTTCTGATTGGCTATGGTCTGAGTGCGTTCAGAAATCCTTTGCTGACTTACGCCATCTCTTCGCCACTATATAAACTACGTGTAGGGCCTAATGTCGGGTATTATTGCTTCTATTTTCCGTTGGTCATAAATGTGACCGACGACAAGCGGTTACAATACATCATAGTAGGTCTTATTATGGACATATATTAATAGTGGTGAATCCGTTCGCGGAGAGGAATTTTTGTTAATGAGAGGAGTTTGGATACTTTTGCTTTGGTTTTAGTTACTTTCTATTGAATATGTTGCTTCCTAGTAAGTCTTTTGTTTAGTACTACACCCAGATATTTTATTGATGCCTAATTAGGAAGCCAAGAGACCGAGATATTATTAATTTATAATGATGTGGGAGTGGGGAGTGGGGGGCCTGCAAAGGGAGAACTTTACCTTTAAAATGTGCATAATCAAGTGAAGAAGTTTCAGCTCTACAATAATACAGAATAATCAAGGATGATATCTATATAGTGTCAAATCTACATAAAAATGAACAATGGAATACAGTTTCAGGTGGAATTTAAGATTTAGCTCGGTGTTGCTCAACTGCTGGCTCAGATGGTGGGTTGGTGAGTTCTCGGACTTTCTCATCAGACGAGATGCAAACGCAAGCCATGGAGCGTGGTAAACGACACATCTGCCGACTGGTCACAAACTTCAAAGACTGCTATGAGAAGTCTAACAGTGCAGGATGCTTCGTCATGTACAGAAAACGTTGCATCAGGCGATCCTGAATTTTTCAAACACTATCGGTTGAAAATCGACCCGAAACTTACATCATTTACTCAGTTTTTTACTTTTACATTTACTTTTAGATAGTAAAAAATTAAAAAATGATGAGTAGGACAGCCAGCAAAACAAAATATGAAGTGATCTTCAAAGAGCTAATTTATTGTTTTTTAGTTAGTTTGAATGCCAATTAAGATCAAACAGAGTTCGCCGCTCTATCTCCGGGGATAATCCATATCAAAACGGGATGAACATGTGAAAAGAAAGTATTACTATGTTCTCTATGGTTAGGTTTGGTTTTGGTTTTGGTTTTTTCGTGTTTCCGGGCGCGTCAACTGCTTTCTATGGTTAGGGTTGCTACCACCATCTACAGTAGCTATTACCATAGAGATATGAGGAGCTGTAAGCAAATGCATTGTTGCTGTCAAACTTTAGTAACAACTTCGAACTGCAATAACCAAATCGTAATGACGCTGTTGAAACGTATTAATAAGCATTTAGTAGGAATATTTATAAACTAAAAAACTGTAATGAATTTCCATAGGTTTCCCCACCCTTTTCAAAATATTTGCAAATATCTGAGAAAGTGTCCTCTTAAATTTTCTTAAAAGGTGTGAATAATGAGTAGAGTAATTATTTCCTTTTTACATGTTCACCCACTTCTGATAAGGGTTTTTACTACAGATAAGAGGGATAAATCTCGTTTTGGCCTTAATCGGCATAACACCAATTAAAAACAATAAATTTGCCATCCGTAGATGACTGTACTTTGGGTCGTCTCCTGGGCTGAGAATATAGGTACATGGTGACGCCTAGTTAAATGCTTCCCAAACTTGTTGCAGGAAAACGAACAAGTTCAAATGCAAAAACATGCAAATATAAGCAATAAAAATACGTTTTTAATCTACTAAAGAATCCATTCTACGACGAACTTTTGCGTTTTCCAATTTTTAAGTGTGCTATTTTTTATTTACTCTCATTTAAAAAACAATTTTCCACTTTTAAATTTAAACCACCAAGATTTAATAACGTTTTCCTTTCAGCCCCTTAAGCGAACTAATCACCTCACAATTTTATTGATTGCGTCTTAAGCATTTAGTTTTATAGACAGTCAGAAATGTACACCGATGTAACTACAATATTTTTTAACGGACACATCGTAACTCAACAATAATAGTCGCTGACAGCAGATAATCTGTCAAGATCCCAATCTCGAATTGATATGAGTAAACGATTTGTAATATTATTGAATTAGAAAATCCGAAAATTTAAAAAACGATTCTGAAAGCATTTTGCAAGAAAACTGAATACACAACTAGTGGTGCTAGAGAAGGGCACTTTTCGCAATAGTTAGTTTCCTGATTTCTCTAGTCTGGGATAGGTTTTTTTTTGTTTTGACCCGCTTACTACGTGTCAGAGCAGAAACATATTTGTCACATTTTCTAATTTTTCGTCCTCTAATAGTAAAATTGAAATATGTTTTTAGGAACACGACAGAAAATCCAAATCTTTGCAATAAACAAATTTTAACTGAAATATTTGGAGTTTTTTTGACAAAATGACGTTTGTTTGCTTCTAGAAGTGAGTAACTTTGAGCTAATTTTCACAGAAAATTTCTACGTTTTGGAGAAACTTTTTAAAAATAATTTAAAGCACTTGTACTTACAAATGCAATGAAGTATAATGGATTTGTAATATAAATATTAAGCCACTTAAGCTACTTTGGCAGATTTTCCTCGTACTATCCGAGTAACTATTTACCATAAAAAAACTCACTTTTATCCTTCGATATGTTCTCTATTTATTTATTTTCACCATTACCATGTTTATATGCCGAAGACTATCCGTTTTGATAAATTTGTTTCTGTGGGTTGTCATGACTATCCGTATGAATTCACGATTACAAAAATCTACCGAAGAAATACTTATCTATTTATTTTGGGTTCGGGAATTTTTCTTACCATTACCATAAATAATATCTGTTTTTCAAAATCAATTAAATATTATAATCTATTACTCATCTGCTCCTGACAACAAAAACATACATAGCTTTTTTCATAACAATCACAGTACAACAATAACAATAATAACCCTGTTAAATGTTTAAATATTTCCCTTTACTCCTCCTTTGCAAGTATTGCCATTACCCCTTTACTATCTTAATTGAAAAATTATTAAAGTCTACAAGACTTGGTCTTACAATACTCGTGTTAATATGTTCCCTTTTTATCACTTTCCGGTTTTGAATTCGCTGCACTCTTAACCATCGACTTTCGCGTACATTTTAAACTTCCATTTCTGCATGGTCCAATTACGACCTGGCATTTTCTTCTTCACCACATAAGATTTATAATTTTTCCCATTTACCACATTTATACTGTCAACAACCTAACTAATTTATACATCTGACGATCACTGCCTCGGAGAACCTTCTACTCCCATCCGATCGACACCGCGCTGGAATCCATTGTCTTGTTCATACCACATTCTATTCTTCTGTTTTCTAAGATGTGTAGTACTGTACACATTTTTGTGTCTATTTAGTTTTTTCTGCGCTGACTCTCACCTTCTTCAAACGCCTTCTCATTTCTGATTGGATGACCCTGTCTAAGCACCTTGTCTAGTTATTCCATGAACGATCGATTCTTGGGTTCTTTGTTGAAATTTAAACTAATACCCAATGGAAATTTCTCACGTGTCCATTTGATATTATAATCGCCACAAATTCCATCGTGTTCCCATCTATTAATCCCACTTCTCCTCCCTTACATTTCACTATGTATAAATCGCTATTAGTTCCTTTAGATTCCCCATTGTTGGTATGGTTTATCTTTGTAATTTATATAATTCGTTTATATTTCACTTACACTGTGATGAATAATCACACTACCGAGAATGTCAATTCTTCGGACAACCTTTAGAAGTTAAGACTACAGACCAAGCTTTTGTGGTTGGTAGTTAAAGTAGTTAGAGCAATTGAGCGTATTCCCGGAGATCCGAGTTGGAATCTCGGCTAGAGCAGTCAATTCTTTGAACAAACTTCATTATAAGAATTACATTTGCTAAGTAGCTGTGAGAGTTACAACAGTGATTGACAGTTGTGAAACTGGAAACAAATTCCTTCGCAATTCTTAATCTTACAACTGTGACAAGCTGGAGAAATGAATAATAATAATAATAATAATAATAATAATAATAATAATAATAATAATAATAATAATAATAATAATGATAATGTATGTATTTGGCGTTTGGGGTCGGTAGTCCCACTTCGTCGGCCAGCTACCGGTGTCCCCCTTGCCTGGGGCTAATTAAATGCTTGTGCTTGGAAGTAAGAGCAACATGAGGCGAACATGACATATTCTCTTCACCTTAACTAGCAAGATCCGCCTGCTTAAACCATTCTTCGTCACACAACTACAGAAACTGAGACGATTTGAAAGGAAAGCTACAAATATATTTTTGTATTTTTGCCTCGACCGGGAGTCGAAGTGGGGACCACAGCTAGTACGCTACACATGAGCCATTCCAAAGGCATAATAATAATAATAATAATAATAATAATAATAATAATAATAATAATAATAATAATAATACCTTTCTTTTGGTATGACTGTCTTATTCTTTAAATTTAATTCTATAAATATGATTCTCGATTTATTTACAGACTGTCAAATTATTGTGCGTAAAACTGATGATGGGAACAAGACAGGATCCCGAAACGTTGTGATTAAAGAAAATAATTTTATGATTTTCCCAATGCTTTAACCTATACTGTCTATAAATATATATAGGACCGTGTTTAGAGAATTAAACAATAATAATAATAATAATAATAATAATAATAATAATAAACATTATATGTGTGAGATTTGTAGACTATGAATACTTATTTTTTCTATGTATTAGTTGACTACAGTTATTTTACTTTTAGTTGGGATGCTCGTTGCTATCTGGGGTTGCTTGTATTATCCGGGGTTGCTTGTATATGTATTTACCGCCCCCTCACTTCATCCACCACGCACGAGCCGACCTATTGTGCCACCTGAAACTTTCCAGGCGAATTATTGCGTTTGGATGACCTGTACTTAGACATTGTGTCAAACTAACACTAAAATGAATATATTATTTCTACTAAGTATTTTTTCTATTATTATTATTATTATTATTATTATTATTATTATTATTATCGTTACTATTTTTACAAAAATGTCCTCGCTTGGGTTTTCTCGTATGGGGTTCGAAGTATGGGGATCTTTTGAACATTTCTGATTTAACATTTAATATAATGTGAACGTTACAGCAAGTTTTAAGAATTACTTTTTAACTCTTGAAATATCGTACGAGAAGTAAGAAGTAACGGCAAAGAATCACACCAACAGCCAACACAACCAACGGCCAAGAGGTGGCATCAGATGATCTAGAAAGACGTGACACCAATAACAAGGGAGGCGACAAGTGTATTCGCGCTGGGGCCCCGCTTTCTAGCGTGACGGCTGCGTGTTTTCCACCCGTCCGCAGAGCCATTACTCATCGCGAGGCCTCGCGCGCGGCGCGGGGCGCTAATCTTCATCGGTCTTCAGCGCACCGCGCACAGCGCCTTGCACGACGCCGGCCATGCATCTCCGTCTCGCCCTGAGCGGAAACAGTGCTGTCCTCTCTCCCAGCCGTCGCGTGCACAGGCAAAGCGACTGGCCTTGGAGTGAAGCAGGCGCGGCGCTGGACTTACGGCGACTTTGTTTTATTCCTCCCCTTCTCCTCTTACTCGCCACACTCTTCTTCTTCAGTTGCTTCTTCTTCTTCAGTTGCTTCTTCTTCTTCAGTTGCTTCTTCTTCTTCAGTTGCTGCTTCTTCTTCAGTTGCTGCTTCTTCTTCAGTTGCTTCTTATTCAGTTTTTTCTTCTTCTTTAATATTTTCTTCAGTCTCTTCTTCTTCTTCAGTCTCTGCTTCTTCTTCTTCAGTTTCGGCTTTGTCTTCTTCTTCTTCAGTCTCTGCCTCTTCTTCAGTCTCTCCTTCTTCTTTAGTCTCTTCTTCGTCTTCTTCAGCCTCTTCTTTTTCTGTCTCTTCTTCTACTACAAAACCTCTTCTTCTTCTTCCTCTTCTTCTTCCTCTTCTTCTTCTTCAACAGACTTATTCTTCAGTATCTTCCTTCCCATCTTCTTCATTCTCTAACTTTCCTCTACTTTCTTCTTCCTCTCCTTTTCCTTTTCTTCTTTCTTTCTACCTTTTTCTTTCACTTCCCTCCTCATCCTCTTCTAAACCTTTTTCTTCTCTTTCCCTCCTCTTTTTCCTCTTTATTTCATAGCCCGTTCATAGCCCTCTTGTTGTTGTTGTTGTGGTTATTTATGCTAAATGAGATGGACAAACACAGACGTTTTGGTAAAAGTAACTTGTTTGGTATGAAGAAACTCCCAATAGTGGATTTTAATTATACTATGAATATTGGAATGTAATATACTACGAGGTTCAGAAGGAAGAAAAATTTAACTTTTTCGGAATCAAGATTCCTGAAATCTCAAAGGGCGTTTTTGCGTTTAAAAATAAGAACTTTTCATGCAATATTCCATGTATATAGGGAAGAATAATAAAGTGAAATATTTCAATCAACGGTTTCCCAAAGTTAATTCAAATTTCATGATGTAGCCCTTAATACCGCAACCATCAAACACATATGTGTGTTGCGGGTTGCATCGTCTCTCCTACCCTTGTCTGCCCATCATTACCTACTAGCAGCATATTCCTTACAATTTTTCTGGAGACTTTCTCCAGCTCCAGGAGACACCAATTTTCGACTATCCGCGCCGGATACCCATTATATCATTCATGTGGTCACATATTAACCTTTGCACTTGACACTGAGACACTTGCGGGCTCCTCGGTCTACAGACTCACCACGCCTTCCGCGACAACACACATACTGAAAGATAAGGGACAAATAATCACGCCCATAGCGAGCCTCGAACCTGCGACCCTTCCGATCATGGCGCTGAATCGACACATGCTCTAGTTTCCTCAGCCATCCAGGTCGATCTGCATTTCCTAACCAATAATATTAGAATATATTGAAAATTGTGAGATATACTTAATAACAAAATAAGTTTACGTTACAAAAATCCTTATATGTATGTCAAAATTATATTATAGTGTTTGTTATAAATTTAATAGTAAATCTATAGTAATTTTTTTATTTGCACAAAAATGCAAATAAACTAGGGAAGAGTAGAATCAATAAGTTGTTGTGTCAACGTTTATTGATAAAAATTATTAAGCTCAATACATGTTTTACAGACAAGATATCAATTTTAGGCCAAAAACATATGTGTTTACAGAAAAATATGATAATATTATGAATCATTGTTTTATTTGTGAAACAAGAAGTTCATTTCGAGCAATTAAAATCATAATATTTTTACGTCTATCTAAACTTCAAAAGTCGATATTGTCCTGTAATTTTACTTAGACATCACATTTTTTTAAATTTAGTGTACGATTACGAAAATCCCTCCCATCATACATTACTAGAAGCTCTATAATATTATCTTTATGAAATAGTTGGTTCTCATTGCGAGGCCGGCAATTGCTTGTAATTCTAGATTCCGCCTCTGCGATTGGCACAGCGCCCAACGCTCCTACGCAGAAGCGGTAGGTGGCATGCCCGCGCGAGAAAAAACTACTACCCATTCCACTGTGCACGTAGATTCGTCACTGCCCACGGCTACCACCGCACCAACACCACTCTTTCCTGCAATCCCTTGCCGACACCGGAACGCCGTCTACAAGGAACATTCAAAAAGAAATGAAGCGGAAGCCTAGGAACAAAAATCAGTATCTGTAGGTCAGAAGTATTGGCCCTGGCTGTTGAGGCACATGTTCCACTGCGACACAAAGCGGTTAATGGCTGCCTCTTAAAATTCCCTGGGCTGCTTTGTAAATGAGTTTCGCATATTCGTCAGAGGTGAATTGTTTGCCCCACAGAGCCATTTTTAGTTTACCAAATAGGGCGTAATCGCTGGAAGAGAGGTCGGGACTGTATGGAAGGTGACCGAGAACCTCCCACTTGAATTTCTGCACGAGTTTGTGTTGACTGAGACCCGTGTGGTCATTCTACTCCACGATAATGCAAGGTGTCATACGGCCTTCTGACTTGTAGGTACTGGCTTTTTTGTTCCTAGGCTTTCGGCTCGTTTCTTTTTGAATGCTCCTTATACATCTCTAGTAAAACTACGTCGCTAATTGTGCTCTTGCACCCGCCTACTCGTCATCCCATCCGCCGCCCCGAATCAGTCCAAAACCTCCACTAACCGACCCCTGGTCCCAACAATAAAGTCACGACAATAATCCTATCCCTGGCGGCGTACCATTGCTGTCTATACATCACTACCACCTCCGAGAACACGGCAGCGCCAACAGTACGAAGAGCAACGGAGCATACAGCACAGGCAGCTTTCATTATTTTTGAGACATGGAAGGCGAAAGCGAAAGGAAAACTGAATAGAATGTGATTGAGTTGGCAATCAAAAAAAATTAGTAAACTGTTATTCAAAAACAATCAGGGTTTGTAAAATTGCTTACGAATGGTCAAAGAAAGTTCTGCTTCTGTCCATCGTTTTTGCTTCCATTCCTCCTCCTATTACCGCGGCCGTCACTATCCAAAATCACCGCTAGCCGTCTCCAGTCGGTTTCCATCGCCACGTCCGCTCCGCCACAATCAGCGTTACGGCGATCCTGGCTTTGCCCACATCCCCGTCACTGCCTCCACCGCCGATGCTCTGTCTCCCACGCCTGTTGCCACCTCTGTCAGTCATCACCCCTGGCACGTCACCAACCCTGCCACAGTCGATCTGGTTCTGCAATACGGCAGCCTTTGCTACCTACATATCACAATTACCTCCGCCACCGCCACCCTCCACTGGCGTTGCCCCACCAACGCCCTAATGGCAGCTGTTCATCACCCAAATGAGTTTCGTAGTTAAAGTTCGAACCGTGCCTCTTCGTAATTGCCGTAATCCGATCCCCTTTGTACGCTCCTGCCAAATCGACATTCGTATGTAAAATATGCATCGCCGCTGCGACCCTTCGAGGCCTGAGGGACAGCGAACAGTGAGCGGGTGGCGGGGCAAGGGGGGGGGGGCAGGACAGCACCGACAGGACGAAGAGCAACAGGGCGTTCAGCACAGGCAGCAAAACACTACTTTAATTATATTTAGAAAAGAAAAGCTCTCTTACGACACACAAAAACCTGCAAAAAACAAAGGAAAACTGAATAGAATGTGATTAAATTGACAATTAAACAAAATTCGTAAACTGTTATATAAATATAATCAGGGTTTGGAAAATCGCTTAAAAGTAGCCGAAGGAAGTTCTCAAGACTCTACTGTCTTCAAAATGAAAGTAGTCAAAGCTTGATTAAGGAAAGAAAGACTGACTTTGAGTTAAAAATTAACAGAAAAGCATTGCCAATAACGAGAAAATTAAAATGTTAGAAAGGAACCTGTATCAAAAATACCAACTTAAATGTAAATGAAAAAAGAAGTACACAAAACTGGAAGGAAAGTGTGATCATTCGAGAAACATACAAAAAAATTACAGAATTGATAACTAACAAACGAGTGGGGGGAATACATTCTAAAGAATGAAATAAAATGCCAAACAACAAAAATGCACATTAAAACGCACACAAGGAAGTCGATTGGAAATAGTGAAAATGTCAATAAGCGAAAAATGAGAACAAAATGGCGTAAAACATCTCTCAATAAACTCCAGGCAATAATTAAAGAATAGTCTACATAAAAAGAGGAGAAAATGAGCAATAGAAAATAAAGGAAGTGAAAATTATTTATTTGCATAAAGACCATGTAAAAGGAAATAGAATTTTTAAAAAGGCACTTTTTTTGCATTGCCTCAACACTACCAGCACAACGTAGTAGTATTCGAGAAAGTAAAGATAGAATCAATACCATAGAAATGAAACAGTAATAATGGAAGGGAACGAATATTCAAAAGGAAATACGAAGAAACTCTATAAAGGAAAAACACTACACATAATAATTAAGAAGAGCAAATTAACTTGTTGAGCAAATTAATGAAGTTTGCAAAAAACGAGATAATAAATAAAGAGACAAAAATATGCCAAAAAGTGAATAACCCGACGAGGAAAAGTGTAAAAAATATCACGGTCACAAAAAATGAAACCAAAAGAGATCCGAGCTACGCAGCGAGCAGGAAGAGGTCAGGAACGAGGAGAGCCAGTAGGGCAGCCGAGCAGCTCAAAGCCGCTGAGTAAGCGAGGACTGCGTGCAGCTACCACGAGTGCGGTCGGACGAGCGGCACACCGAGGCGAGGCGGGGCGGAGCGACCCAAGAACTGGGAGGGGTGGGGATTCAGGTGACGGTCACAACGGGAGGAGAGAGGCGAGGAGAAGGCAGAAGATTGCGGGGGGGGGCGGAAGTGAGAATGGTGAGGAAGCAGTGAAAGGGAAGTTTGGGGAGAGGACGAGAGGTGGAGGCGTGGTGTGGAGGCGTGGTGCAGAGGCGTGGTGTGGAGGCGTGGTGTGGAGGCGTGGTGTGGAGGCGTGGTGTGGAGGCGTGGTGTGGAGGCGTGGTGTGGAGGCTAGGTGAAGAGCCGTGGTGTGGAGGCGTGGTGTGGAAGCATGGTATGGAAGCGTAAGTGGGAGTGGTGGATGCGGGGGAAGAGGGAGAGCGCGGAGTGAGGTGGGCGGACGAGAAATGGAAGAGGCGGCTGGAGGCGGGAGAGGGCGGAACGTGGAGTGAAGGCAGTGGAAGAGAAGCGGTACGGGGCGGGGTTCCATTCGATGAGGTAGGTCTCACGAGAGGCTAGGTGGGTACGCGGCGGGTGGCGAGCGGGGCCGGCCGAGGGCGGGCAAGCAGCAAGGCCAGCGGGGGCGCGGTGGGGCGGGGGCGGTGTGGGAACGAGCCTGCTGGGTGGCGTGCCGCCCCGCCGCATTAATAGTGCATGCGAGGCTGAATAATTCCCCTCGCCGTCGGCCTTTGAGGCGCTGCAGAGTCAACATGCGCCGCTCCTCCCGGCCAAAGGCGAAGGGCGGAAGATGTTCCGCGCCCGCACAACGCACCGCCGCAGACGACCAATTAAAAATGGACGCGATTCAGCCTCTCCTCGGATGCCCCTGCGTGTTCATTTCACGTGAGGTGCACAAGCCTCGGTGCTGAAGACTGCTCCTGCAAATGGTTGTCAATACCCGTCGCTCTTGGGTGTTGTTTTTACATGCTTCTCGATGCTGTTCAGCATGTTCAACGCGAATTGCTAAAGATTACCAATGCGTGTTCATTAGGGTGGGTCCAAGAAATCGACTTCCGAAAATTAACGGGAACCCCTTGAAAGTTTCCAATTGGTGAAGAAATATGGTTGTCAAATTTTACGTTTTATCGAATAACATTCAGACCTGCCTCTACAGGCGTAAACCCCTTTTTAAAAAATTGACTTTCTTCAAAAATATAGGATGTTTTTCTGTATAGAATTGGACCTATTTCTACCAGGGATCTTGTTCTTGTTTTGATCATGTAGTTTTCTTTAGTTTTGAACTTTTTCACAGTTGTTGAGGAATATAGATTTTGCGCCCCAATTGTTTGACTATAATCGTTTCATTTTTACGTTTCTCCTAATTTTACATGCTTCTATTTATCCTGTTTAAAGGATTCCATGCGTGTTTATTTTTTTGTGCATTGCCTGAGTGCCGATTAGAGATTCTAGCCCTGCAAATGTTAAACAATCGTCCCATTTTCGTCAGTGCTCGCTGGGCGGGGCGGGAGCGGGGCGGGAGCGGGGCGGGAGCGGGGCGGGAGCGGGGCGGGAGCGGGGCGGGAGCGGGGCGGGAGCGGGGCGGGAGCGGGGCGGGAGCGGGGCGGGAGCGGGGCGGGAGCGGGGCGGGAGCGGGGCGGGAGCGGGGCGGGAGCGGGGCGGGAGGGCTGTAGTGCGTTGGAATTCGATCACGCGCTTGATGCCAAGTGGCAGAACATGAGCACAGCCTGCTCTGCTCGCTGCAATTGTGGCGCAAATGAAGCGCGGAATGTGTCATCAACCGCCGGGCGAGCCCAGCGAAATGCGCAATGCGCAACGACACGGGAATGCGTAGAAATGATTCCTGGAAACGCCTGTGCGAATAAACGTGGTTTCCTCGTGCGCATTTTGGCATTTGTGACTAGAATTCCAACACAATTGGAAAACGTATTCAACTGCTGGGACACACAAATAGGGTGAGTGTAACAATTATTTGTAATTTTTTTGTTTAGTTAATGGTGCTAGAATCTTGATCGAATGAGCACGTAGGGAAGAGGAGCAATTTGACTATTCATAAAATTGTTTTCTTGCTTATAAAAGCAATATATTTCGCTTCCAGGGAAAATTTTCCCCTCTCTCGCCTTAAATCATTAAAGCACGATCTAAGTTAAATAATAATAATAATAATAATAATAATAATAATAATAATAATAATAATAATAATAATAGGATGTCAAAACTGTTTGATCTTTTGAGAGATAAAGCAATGCTTCTTTCTTTTTTCTGTAGAGAACATGGAAAAAATGATGTGCATGATATAAACAAAATACATACAGACTTCGAAAAAATGTTTTCATTTTTTCATTCTAAAAATTGTAAAACTTTACCTTAAATAATGTTCTCCCTATTTTGTTTGAAATTTTGCTATTTTTAGTAACAAAATACTTTTTCATGACTTTTAAATACTGCAAAATTGCAATATATCGTAGAATAAGTAGCTAATCATTTTTTATGTTTTATACAACGTTATCTATTTAAATATTTGAAACATTTAAAAAATAGAATTTTCTTTAAAAAATATATCAGAAAGTTAAAATCCTATAACACTTGACACATTTCACGTTTTGTGCGAACTAAAAGTTCCAATATTGTAACTGAAGAAATTTATTTATTTTGCCGGTGTGCCGAGTAATTGGAATAACACACACACAACAACAACAACAACAACAACAACAACAACAACAACAACAATACTCCCCGGCAACAAAACGTTTGTTCCTCAAACAATACAATACAATAATCATAAAGTTTCAAAACTTACAATTTATTCTAAATAAGTAGGAGAATTCCAACAATTATTGTGGAACTTTTGACTTTTAATATTTTTATATAGGTAACGTTATGAAGAGTTCTCACGAGATATACATACACTCGACGATAGTTAATATGCAAGCGACACACACGAGGAACAACAAAGATTGAAGAATGGGTGCTGGGGAGTAAAGTCCTCCACTCACACTATCGTTTTTCCGAAAACATCGAGTACGATTCTTATGGCGAGGTTATGTATTGACATTTAGAAAGTCGACGTTTTTGAGGCGGCATTCGGTGCGGCTGTCCAACTCCCCAGTTACATCAGAAGAGTGCACAGGTTCCGCGAGCCAACGCTACTAGATATTTGGTTCAAATATTGAATCTGCAGAAAAAATAGGATTCCAAGTGGAGCATTCCACCTTTTCAATATACGTGTCGTATTAAAACTAAAAAAACAAACTCAGCAAAGACGAGACTACCTACGTAGTATCTGGTAACATTTTCTTTTACCGAGCATCAGAATATTTTTCGAAATTGTTCAAAAAAATTAGAGCGATAAAATAAAATAGCTCAGGAGACGTATTTAAAGAATATTCTAGACGAAAAAGGAAATAACTGGACAGGATTTTACTAATATGTTCGTAGAAGAAAGGAAAACAAAGATCCCCAGTTGTTCGGGAACATGAAAACACACTCATCAAAGACGATCGGGCAAAATCTAACGCATTTAATAAGTATTTCAGTTCGGTTTTCAAAAGCTATACGAACCATCCACTAATTCAAAGGTCATCGGTTACTAATCAACTTATTATTGAAGTAAACGTTCTACGGAATAGAGTAGAATCTATGAAAAATGGTAAGTCAAGGAATCCAAACATTTCTAAGGACATAATTAAACTAGGCGGAGAGGCCATATTATCGTACTTAATTAGAATATTTCATGTCTCTATGAACAATTCAAAAGTACCTGAAGATTGGAAATTAGCTTTTGTAATACCAATCTTAAAAAGTTGTTCAGAAATTATTGAATTCAGGCATCGATCCCAGGCTGGTGGCGTGGATTAGCGAGTTTCTGCGAGATAGGAAACAGAAAGTCCGAATTGGGCAAGAGTTATCTTTCTGTGCAAGCGTTACGTCAGGAATACCGCAAGGGAGTGTCATTGGACCTCTTCTATTTCTAGCGTTCGTTAATGATTTGCCAGTGCAATTAATTTCAAATGTTCGGCTATTTGCAGACGATTGCATAATATATTGCATTATAAATTCGAAAGACGATGAAAATATGCTGCAATGGGATCTTGATGCGTTATATTACTAGGAGGAAAATAATAGCATGACTATAAATAGTTCTAAAAGCAAATACATAACTTTTGACAGAGGTCATAATTACAGCGTAACAAATTACCGCTTAAGTAACGACGTTATTCTCAGAGTTTCTTCGTGCAAGTATCTAGGTATCCATTTCGATAGTAAATTAAGCTGGAAAAGTCACGTAGATTTTGTTGTAGGGAAAGCGTGGAGATCTCTTCATTTTGTAATGCGAATCTTAAAAACAAGAACAGTAAACGCGGAGGAAATTATTTATCCCTTGTTCGTTCGATAATGAAATATGGAGCAATTTGTTGTAATCCGCACAATATTATGCAGTGTATGAATATATTATGCAATATTATGCAGTGTATGAATTTGGAAAGGATTCAGCGTAGAGAGGCTAAATTTACTTTCAGAGACAAGAAAATGGCAGGGTGAGATTCTCTCGAAAACAGGCAAACATTACCAAGACTTTGCGCTTTGTATAAAGCTTATAGCGGTCATCCAGCTTGGAAAGAAATTAAACGGCGGCTAAATATTACTACGTACATCAGTTAAGAAGATCACAGTAACAAAAAAATTTAAGATTGCAGAGAACGGATGTTGGGATGTTGGGTAGTTATCTAATAATATTAAATTATACAGTGAAGTGAGGTGTCGTGCAGTGTAGAGCAGAGAAATAATGAAGAAAATGTTTTTAGTTGACGTGTAGTGCGATCTTCATTGTATAAACATTCAGTGCTGCTTTAGATCATAGACGTTTCTTTTCTTTTTCATGTAATTTAATGTTTTAAGAATCACCATTTTTATATTATTATTAATATTTCAGCATTATTATTACGATTACTATATTATTTACATGACATTTAATGTCTTATTTATGTAATTAACTGCCACCGAGTCACACCCAATTGCAGTTTAAATAAATTTATCTAATTTATCTTAAGATGAATTCAATGTTCACGAAAGGACTGAAGTGTGGTCGAGAGCTGCGTAGCAGTGCTGCCCCTGGAGGCCGTGTTACAAGTGGCTTCGCTGGGTGACTAACTCGCGAGGTGGGACCATGCATCACGCTCGCTTTCTTCGCCCCGATGAGCAACGGCCGACACCACCGCGGCGTCGCGGACGCCGGCCTCACTGCGACGCCACGCGCCGCGACGCTCCACTACGCGTGCCAGCGGGCGAGGCGCCCGCGTCCCCGCCCCCGTCCCCGCCCCGCCCCTCCCACCCGACACGCCACGCCCAGCCGCCACCACGTCCGCGCTCTCGCCTCAGATGAGAACTACCGCGCTGCCGCAGTTGCCATTACTCCCACCGTTGTCATCATTGCAACCTTTGGTATCACCGTCACCGTTGACATCACTACCACCCTTGGCATCATCACCACCCTTAGTATCACCACCACCCTTGACATCACCGCCATCCTCGGCATCACCGCCACGTTGGCATTACAGCTAGTTGGCAACATAGCCATCATGGTATCACCGCCACCCTTCGCATCATCACCATCCTTAGTATCACCGCCCTTTTTGACATCACTGCCACACTTATAATCACCACCCTTGGTATCACCACCGTCCTTGGTATCACCGTCGCTCTTGGCATCACCGCCACCGTTGGCATCATAGCTACTGTTGACAACATACCCATCACGGCATCACCGCGACCCTTGGCCTCATCACCATCCTAGTATCACCGTCACTTTATGATTACCACCGCCCTTTTGATCACCGCCACCCTTAGAATTACCTCAATTTTTGGCATATCCACCACCCTTGACATCACTGCCACCATGATTGGCATCACTGCTCCTACTTGCATTCCCAATACCGTCGCTGTTACCTTCATCTAACCGATATTGCCACCACCTTCGCGTTCACAACTTCGCGCAGAATTATTGATGCATTGAAGGTGAATACGGACACGAGAAAAAGCACCGATGAAGGAATTAATATCGTTGGGTAAACAGTTCATAGAAACCTTCAAGCGATTGAAATAATAATTATGATGTTCAAATTTATATAGTAAATGCTTAGTTAACAATACATAATTTTATATGAAAATCAATTAACAATTTAACATATATCATAGATGAAATGAAGTTGTGTTGAAACAGCTTACAGGTGTAACCCAAATGAATTTGGTCGCTCATTTGTGGCTTTCATAAAGTTTGTATCTCCACTTGAACATTTCCACCTCTGTGTTTGACATGCGCAAACTTCTTGCAATTTATTTCGCCGATCTCAGTATCCGCATCACAACGATTAAGCCTTCTTTAAGCCTTTGCATGACTCAGTCGCCGACGTCATTTTTATCATGACGTCACAACCTCCATCCCCTTTTCCATGTTCCCCTCTTTTCCATCTTCGTCATAGCACAACGTCTTAGCTACTGCCACCATCCATGTCTTCCTTCCTTTGCTGACGTTGTGATTACGGTTTGACTTTGGGTACACTAGAATTGC
This sequence comes from Teleogryllus occipitalis, assembly GCA_011170035.1. Classification (NCBI taxonomy): domain Eukaryota; kingdom Metazoa; phylum Arthropoda; class Insecta; order Orthoptera; family Gryllidae; genus Teleogryllus; species Teleogryllus occipitalis. The sequence goes on from BLKR01006108.1 coordinate 34,853, forward strand.
CGCCTCCATTAACTCAGCCTAAGAAATCGTCACAACCGAGACGCACATTGTCCCCTTCAACTCTGTCGCGGATATCTTCGAACAGTCGTAACAAGTCCAAAGTTTTGTTATCAACCGAATCAACAAAGGATTTCACTTCGATGGAGCCGATTTTGAGTCCATCATAGAGAATTTATTAGAAAAATATTCAATATTACTTGGGGTAAAAAATGGAAGATTTCCGGGGGTTTTATCTTACAAGTAAGACACACATTTATGAGCCCACTTCTGAGAGTTTGCAAAGGACACGTACATATTTTTGTCGTTACATTTCCCCATTAAGATATTATAATTGTGGTTTATCTTTACCTTCCATTATGTGAAAGCCATTAGACTGATTATAAGAAATAAATGTTCATTATGAATGACATTTGGGATATGGCAATATTGAAAAGTTGGCCTAGACTAAAGATATTAGAAAACTAACTAGTACCAAAAGTATGTGCTATTCTGTAGAACCACTAGCTTTCTTTATTGTATCCCTATGCATCTACTTACAATTTATTATCAAACAGAGAGAGACTAGTAAAAAATATATCATAAAACACAAAGAAAAATTTTGTGTAGATCTATCAGTATTCCGTACGATCAACAATACATTCCCGTCAAACTTGCGAACATTGCTTGGCAGTTTTCAACAAAATTTGCAACACTATTCTTTTTGTTGGTTGTTTGTTTGTTGGTGATTCCGGGCGCGTCACTACTGAGGCCATTACTCCAGTTAGTGTAGGCATGTTTTTTCCTCGACAGGTGAAACCCTACCGGTCAGAGCAGCCGGTCTCTAGAATTCTCCTCCAGACAACAACTGAATTCGACCTAGCTCACAAGCTAGTGTCCAAAATCCTGCCGCTGGCGGGATTCGAACCTAGTACCTCCCAGTCGGAGGCATTACAGTGGCATCAGTTGATACACTGAGCCACCTCTCCCAGTTACTTTTGACTGAATCGACGATCTAAGCACCAACTACTCTCTCCATCAACGCCAATTTGTCAATCAAGTTTGAGCACTTTGGTAGCACTGAGAGAGGAAGGTGTGATTTCAACGAATTTCTTTGTGTTATAGGAAAGTGTTACGAAGTGAAAATATAAAAGTTGGTACGAGTTGTATGAACTCGTAGAAAAGAATAATTGAGAAATGTTGCGTCGATTTCTATGGACGCGAAGAGATGGATAGAGTTCACGAGAGAATGGACGCCTAAATGAAGGTCGGAAATATTCACGTGACATTTTGGTTTTAAAACCCTATTAGTACCGACTTCAAGATATTGGAAGTTTGGCGAAAGGTACTTCAACAAATTAATAGGTGTTTTTCAAGTAAGGAACGAGATATCCGCCGAAGTGGAGAAAATAACAGTTGCTGATTGATTCTGGTTAAGTGAATTCACGAACAATGTATGTGGTTTGCGTTTGACTTAAACCTTCATTTAAAACTTTCATTTAAATTACCTCAAGAAAGAGGCCAACGGACAGCGACGTTTGGTGAGTGGTAATACAGCTGAATTCTTTATTGGCTGTAAAAACGATCGCGATGTGTGCTTACTCTGTTGCGGGAACTTTGGGTCCAGTATATTAAAAAAAAGAAAGTAAGAACGTTTGTTTTGACACGTTCGATAAATTTGTACCTCAATACTGCCTGCCAAAAAGCGTCGCGCCTAGACGTAAGATCAAATGTGACTCGCGCGACCAGGCTCGTAAAACGTTCAGCAAAGACCGGCAAACATTATAATACGATCCGGTTGCTAATATCTGGAAAGACAGTCCCCACAAAATAGCGCACATAGGAAAAATTCCATCAGTGTTATTGTTTGCAGCGAGGAATACTGACTTCCAGAATATCGAGTTGCATTCTACGTGCAAGGGATTTTCGTGGGTCGCAGTATCCTATAGCCTTTTCGCTTATGAGAACGAGAGAGAATATGCGGCACATGACCGTCATTTTTACTATTTTTCTCTTCCTTTCTTTCTGTTTTTCTGTTTCGGTTGTTTTTTAGATTGCCTTTTAATTTTTGTGGAATTCTGGGCGGGGAGGGGGTCCGGAGCTACCGCTCCGAGCTTAATCCGAGCCTGTGTGCGCTGGAATTTTATTTAACGTAATCGTCTATGAAACAACTATGCCTGTCTCGCCAATTCTGGCCGCATAGAACCCAACACGCGGTATGTGCATTGCGGGTTGCATAATGATTGTTTGTAAATGTTCTCACCCGTTCTCACCCGCCCCTTTACGGGTATCTTACCCATAGAGTATTGTTTTTATCATTGTAATTTCCCAGTAATAATATGTGCCAAGTTTTATTGAAATGAGTGTTCCCTTGTTGAAGAGTTAAGCTGAACCCCGAACACACACAAATAGTATACACATCCATCAATTTTTTATATAGTAATATTTTCGGCAATAGGTACATCTCTAAGCCATGACGATAAAAATTAATGTGGCATGTAATAACATTCATATTTGTTATAAGTTGAATATAATAATCATGTGTATTTTTGTACACATTTTTTTGAAATGAAAAAATAGCTTTTGTTGAAAAGCTATATCTCGCTTGGTAATTGGTTTAAAAAACATATACACACGTTTTATGGAATTTTATCATCTGTAAAATTTATGGGAATAATTTTTCTTCAATACCTACGGATAATGGGTTAAAGAGAAAACCGAAAAGGTCGTAAAAACCGGTTTTTTGGGCCTTCCCGAGTTATCACAGGGCGTGGAAGGTCAAAAACTTGCCATTTTAACTGATGTACATGCAAGAAAATCAGAGAAAACTTGTTTACTATCTCTTTCAAGATAAAATACCGACTTATAGAAGTTAATAGAAATGGTATCGTTCTTCAGAACCATATACCGTTGCAACACTGCTTTTCCGGACACATATTGATGTGAACGATCTTGCTCCATTTACATTTTGGAGATGGAGCTTGTCGATTTAATTAAAATTCACCCTGTATTGAATGAAAGATGCCGGTACCGTACCGACTTCATTTAAATTTAAATTATTTGCAATTTTAATACTGAATCAACCATAGATCTTGCACTATTTTTGAATTGTTTTAGTATTGTCTTAAATAATAGGCCGAGAGCAAAAAAGGTGTTTTTCTTTTGTTATACGATATTTTCTCCTAACACATTACTGTACTTCTCGATTACATCACGTGTTCCAACTTTTACCCCTCCTTCCAACAATAAAATACGTGTAAACCCTTAAAAATAAAGTCCTCGTCACCGCTTTAGATGTCCCATGGTACTTTCATTTGCACAAATCCACAAAGACATCGCTCTCCTCTCCGAAAGATTCTTCTACAAGCTTCATAACCTCCCTGTCTAACCAATATTCTCGCTAGTAAAAACCTCTAACCCTCATCTGAACCGCCTCGTTTCCAGATTCCCTAAAAGTAAATTCCGTCCCCCTTAACTCCTTTTCTATCTCCTCCATTATCTTAAGCCCCTTCATCCCATGGATTTCACAAATTACCAGCTGAAACTCCAAAGCGTTTCGCCCTAATTTCCCATCGAGGAGTTCAGTGGGGACACCCTCCCTCTTATTTTTTGTATTGTTGTGAACATCTGCACCGAATATCATCTAATCTGTTCAGTAAAGCAGCTTGGTACGCTGTATCAAAAAAATATTTAATAAAAAAAAGTTTTACCAATGTGTTTGTCCCAGCAAAAGGAGCAGAATGCGTAAGCTAAATAAGTAAGGTGCAATTCCGACGGCCGCCGCTTCTCTCCGCTCCCACCAGGTGACCGTGCCAGCCCGCCCGCAGCGTCGCGCCGCCCCGCGCGGCGTTTATTTCCGTCCTCCGGCGCCGCCGCTCGAGGCGCTGGCGGCGCGGGGTCTCGGGGAATCTCGGTCGCGGCAGCGAAAGTCAAGGAGGCGTCGCCTAGGCAATCATACAAGCAACGTCGCCGTAACTGAAGACACATTGCGCTGGAGGAGTTCGTGTAGGCAGTCGCAAACGATGAGCTTTATTACTCGTATTTGAATTAAGTAGTCGCAAATGACAACCGTATGCTAGGCTCGTTACCAAAGATTTACGCGCTGTAGACCAGTAAACGAAGGCAAAGAGATAATACGTAACCAAAATAACAAATACGTGTCGAGCGAGAAACGGAAACTTTTAGTGAAGAGTCTGTACGAATTCGCAGTTTTTGCGAAAAGACCTTTCTGCGTGACAAACTACCTAGAAAATGTGATATAACTGATGTAAATTCATACCGTGGCAAACACCAAAGTAACTGATTGCAATTACAGTATGCTAATGCAACAAGACGCGATTTATATATTCGTAAATTATTCGATAACGTCTCAATGCAATAGTAAAGGACATCTTTGAATGTCCATAAAAATTAAACAAATCAAAAAAGTAATCTAACTTCCATAATACCACCTCATATTGTGTTGAAAAATTAAATATGAAGTAAAATATCAAGTTGCCAGACTTCTGGTATTTTCTCTGGAGAGAAACTTCTCTTTCAGATATTTTCATCTCATATTTTATGACATGTCACGGCTGCGGAATTATTGTGTACGTGATTTTCACTGCTGAACACACAAGCGCGACGCGAACTATTTACATAGCATATTAAATAAAATAAAATAGACTCATAGAAAAGGACAAAATTCATTTCTCACAAATAGTTATCTAGTTGTATTTTATTTAGTTTATCTAGTTTTTTTTACCAATTTTCCGCACATCTCTTTTAGCTCCTAGTCATCACACATTTTGGTTCGCTAAAATATTTTAGACTACTTACGTATGTTTAATGTTCCTCTCCTATTTTCGAGTTTTCGACCTAAGACAAAAATAGTCACTAGGTTGTTGAAGCCTCGCTGATGATTTAATTAACGACATCTTGCATTGAATAACTATTCTTAAAAATTGCATTTCACACCTCAAGTTTTCCTCAACGTCTCCATCTCATTCTATATTATTCTATAACATTCTATGCACTTGCATGTAAGCAGGTAAGAACATCCGTCACCTTGCTCTTTTACGGTGCATTTCATCCATTCATACTTTAATATATTTTATTACAATCCAACGGTTAAGTTGTTAATTTCTATAAAGTATGTCACTTATAACTATAAGGAAAACAGCCTATTAATGTAGTGTCACACGATGATAATGAGCGTTACAGTAATTTAGCATCGTTGATAATAGAGTAAACTTTCACATTTCTCTTCCTGATATCTTAATTACATACTCTGAATGAGAATGATAAGTGCATGAAGATAAATGAATGATTGCTCATGAAGGGGATTCAGGCGGATTATGTGGTGATATGAGAAGCCGAACCCGCCACAAACAACATAATGAAAACAGTTTTACCTTTCAGGGAAATTAAAGATGCACCCTTCAGCCCCGCATGCTCGGCCAATAAACACAAAGTCCTTCAAAATTGAGGCAAGCATAGAATCATATAAATACAATGGCGTGCTTTTATTGTTATTATTATTATTTAAACTAATGTATACTTTCATCTTTACAAGATTTTACTTGTATTTAAGAAACTTGTATTGAAGTAAGTTTGTATTTAAGAAAGTTTGATGCAACCAGCTTTCCGTCGAAAAAATTCGTTTACGAGATAACTAGACCTCTGCTACTTCCGCGCTCGCAGTTTTAATTTAAAGTGTACTGTACGGACACGCGATCCGCTAGAGGGTTAAGGAGGATACAGCAGGGGCGCCAATTTTCCTCGAGTCACGCGGGTTCCTCCCCTGTCATAGAGGTGTGGACAGTCGCGGCGAAACTTACTGCTACCCCTCTCTTCTACGCCTAAACGCAGAGCGTATCTCGATGCTGCGTATAATGTTTGAATTGCGGAAGGAGCAAAGAAACTAGCAAATATTAATAAAAAATGTAAATAACTTGGCATAATGAAGGTTCGTCGTGTATAAAATTAGGGATGCCTACATTACAAAATAATGTACTAAATAAAGGTTATTAAAACGTCCTAAAATGACGCAAGCGAGTGAAAGGAGGCGGTGGCACTACGTCGAGCCGCAGCCGCGCTAGGCCGCGCCCTCCACCGAAGGGGCGGCGCTGTCAGAGAACAGAAGGCGCGAATAAAAGCCGCCTGAAATATGGCCGCTCCCGCCGGCACTCGCCGCTGTGCTTGGGGCCCGCGTTCCTTCCTTTCTGCTTCCTCGGCAACCCACCCCTAACCCCATCCCACACCACCCCCATCCCAACCTTTACCCCCCTCCGCCCTCCCCCGTCACGAAGTCCGTTGCCGCCTCGCACAGTGCTTGAAGAACACGAAAATAATGGGGAAGCCTGGTAGTCTGGACGATAGTGGGTAATGATGTAACATTTTTGAGAGAATTTGATTGATTGATTGATTGATTTTTTCGTGTCTCCGGGCGCGTCAAGTGGTTTGGTCATTAGTCCCGTACGTGTAGTGCATGTTTTTTCTCGGGAGATGGCGGTGATCTTCACCCGCTGACGGCGAGATCCGGCGCCGACATACCGTCGGCTAGTGGGGTTTCCCCCTAACCAGGACTCTCCCACCAGCGGGCCACCGCCCCAGTCGGGACAAGCTCTAAGCTCCCGACCGGTCTCCCGGAATATGTGGTAGCGTAATGCATGTTAGTGTAAGTGTGTGTGTGTAAGGGGAGAGGATAGGACAAAGAAGAGGAAGGACAGATCGCGCGCGGTCCGTGGCCCGTTTGGTAGGATACTGCTGCGGCATTCGCCTGGTTGATCGGAGAAACCACGGAAAACTATCGATCAGAGCAGCCGGCCGCTAGAATTCTCATGCAGGCAGCGACTGAATTCGACCTAGCTGAAAAGCTAGTGTCGAAAATTCTACCGCCATGAGGACTCGAACCTAGGACCTCCCGGTCAGAGGCACTGCAGTGACATCAGTTGATGCACTGAGCTACCCGGTTTTTTGAGAGAAGAAGTAATAGACTTCTTTTAATTATATTAAAATAACGGATGTATATTTTTTAATAAAATGAATTCAAACATGCGTCCCGATAGGAACATACATTCCTTTCTATTTGTAAAGTAGCTACACTTTTTCCAAACGATCAATCAAGACCGATATTGACAACTGTGTTTAAATATCACAGATTCCTAATTAAGAAACTTTGCCGTTTTTTAAATTACTACTTCTCATTCGGAAAATTTGTCTTCCTGGAATGTTAATTACAAATATTTACAAGTAGGTTTTGGGGGAATAACCTTTCTCAAGTGATAATAGTTGAAGAACATAATCAAGTTATAATGATTATGATACTTTCATTAACTTTTAAACTGATAACGAAAGCGAGATTGAAGTTTGCTGAAAATGGTACCATAGAAATATTATTGATAGTTCTTTGATAATACGTTTTGTACTTGTCTCTGGAATATCTTGACTTAATCCGTAATCACACTGCCTTTTACCGTACACTAGACATAACGGAACAGCGAGAGGTGTGTGATTAAACGCTAAAGCGATTTTAAATGCATTAAATAGCTCAAAATCAGAACTTTGAATCGTCATTTCTACCGTGCCCGGATACCCTCAAAACGATAATATTTTTAATAAAACATAAATTCTAAGAATTGACCTGCACTATAGTTTATTTACATATAACTTACTCTTTCTCAACCAGAAATTGTCGCACACCTGAACGCCTCGCTATCTAAATTTAGGGCCTGATTCGTAAGTCGTTGAAATGTCAAAAGATGGTAAATTATGTCACTTTCTTAATGATAAAACTAACATGATTCAAGTATAAAAATTATCAGTGCCTAATATTTCATATCATGTCATGTTTGTTTGTCCATGATTGAGGAGAATGCCTGGAAAGATAGAGTTTTTGGAAATCGAAATATTGATGCTCCTTGCAAACTGCAACTAGTGAGTACGTGAATACGGCATTTAATCTACTCTTTGTTTGAAAACGACCTAATATTATTTTCCGAACACTGCCTTCTACGAGTACATTCGTGTCCTTCTGCTCTAAGTGGTTGGGCTTGTTGCCCCGTCTCCTCTCATTTTTCTCTATTTCTTCCACCAAGATGCTTGAGACTTTCTGGCCGAGTGCCATACTTCACACGCATCGAATGGCAGAGAGCTTTAAACGTCTACGGCGTGTCGCGCATAAACCGACTTCCACATCTAACGAGCGAGATTAGAGGATTATTGTTCCTGCGGACAATTTTCTCTTCTCTTTTTTCGTTGTAAATTTTAAAGCGTTAGCAACGTGCATTTAAATTATAAAAAACTGCATTCTTTGTTTTTGAAAGTGTTGCGAACCACAAATCAATAAATTCAATCAAACATTGTTTTATTCACATGTCGGATTGAAAGCAAATATGAAAATTGTCCAAAGAATGAAAGAAATTAATCACAATAGTATTAGTATTAGACGAAGAAAATTAATGACAATTTTCAACGTTCCCGGAAATTAAATAAACTTCTTTGAGATAGTGTAATAATTAACCAGTTTATAAAAATACATCCATCTTGATTTCCTCTAGTGACCATATTTTATTATGAAACCTATTAGAATGGTCCATTTATATTTCCATCTAAGGAAATGTAACGCAACAGAAATTATACGCACGCGAATATGGAATAATATAAGTTAAGTCTCATTAGCACATAAATTAGAATAGATATTAATATATTTGTCCAAGGCCAACACATTAATCATTTCTTGACGAGGAAGCATTCTCTAAAGTGAGAATATAATAAAAATACAAAAAGCCTAATAATTCTTGTACGGCAGTATTTTGAAAAGGAGAAACAAGGAAATTGATAAAGTAAAACATAATACATACAAAATATTGCAAGCAACATTTGGAATGTAAATAATTAATTTTGCGAATGAAAATGCACGAGTTGCAGTTTTCAGAAAGAAGGCTGCCAAACTATTTCATAGAAAGTCCACGAACTTCTGTAATACTAATTTCCAATGCTTGCATAAATTGACAGGAAATCTGCAGCTTCCGGCATTGTGAGCGGTGTCTACAGTTTTGTTACAAGTGTCCGTAGATAACCCAAAATCGGGAAAAATCCAAAAACAATTAAACAACTTCGATTTTGATTGAAAAAGACAAATACTTGTTTGAGTTATGGCATCTAATCTCATACTGTATTTACCGATTGAATTATCATACTCAGTTCGTCTCTTCTCACAACAAAGCTGACTCGTGCGACAGCAAAGCTCCACGGAAAAGGCCGCCCTCTAATGCAATTCAAATGTTGGGCTATGAAAGAGTATTTTTATATTATTTTTTATGTAAATAACAGTGTAATATATTTCAACAGTTCTTTATGTATGTATATTAACTGCCACCGGGTCATACCCAATTGCAGTTCAAATAAATGTAATGTAATATATGTTTTTGCAGAATTTGTAAACACTGTTTCTGTTAAAATATTTATTTTGTTGCTGTGTTATACAAGATCATTGCATTTGTTGTTCTTGAGTAGTGTTTGTGCTACATTTTGAAAAACCATTTTCTGTGATTTTGGTCAGACCACTAGTTTTCTTTATTCTTTTCGGGACGAAATATTATTTATAATTCATTAAAAGGACTTGAATTCGCTTTAAATCTTTAAGTATTTAGAATATTCAGATATTTGCTGGAATTGAAGCAAAATATTTTGATGTCTATGTTACGTGGTACGAATCAAGTGGTATTAACATCTGAAATTACCTCATTTATTTGTTGACTCAGAATGTTGAATACTTTCATAAGTTTAGAAAGCATTTTGCAGGAACACTTATGTAGCTGAAGAAGTCCAGCTAATACTTCCTGATATGATCAAATATTGTTATTAATATTTTTCCGTAATTGTGATATTATACTTTCTAAATTTGATGATTTTTTCATATATATTTTTTATAAATACATCGATGCACTGAGCACCACAAAAAATTGGCTGTCCTAGCGGCCCACTAGTTTCACAATAGATAAATAATACCATGAAACCATATTTTGATTGTTAGTATAATAACTGTTTTGTTTTTAATTAGATATATTCTCATCAAGTGTTTATGAGTCGTTTGAGTAAATAAAACAGTTATTTTAAAATATTTTACTATTATGGCCTAAACGTTAAAATGATTAATGGGAAAGTAGAAAAACAAATAAGTAAATCTTAACAAAATAAAAGGTTTTGCGTGGTCTACTTTCCCCTTTTCATAAGACCGTCAATAAAAGACGGCGAGGTGCACAGCCGTCGCCAAACCCGCTGCGGCCATGGCTAGTGCGTGTGGATAGAGGCGTGAGGGACGAGCCGGGTGATAAATGGATATGGCGACTGTAGTAAACAGTGCGACCAGCTCAACAACTCCTCGCTCCCAGTTTACAGACACACCGCACAGCCGCAAGGAACATAAAGTAAGAAATTAGCCACTGCAATAGCCGCAAGATCTACGAGCCACAGTTACTACAGCCCGCTTTCATTCAAGATCGGAATATTATTACTTACACGCCGGGTGATAAATAAAACAAAAAATCCGTACTACATTATACTGCATTTTGATTTTTTAATAACCTCACTGTTCGTTCCAGAGATAAACGTGTTATAGATATAAATTGCCAAAGTAAAATATTCGTTTCTTTTTCTGTGACTCAGATATTGCTAAACTGACGTGGCCGGGTATAAACAGAATCTTTTCTGCTCGACCTTACGGGCGGAGGATGTGAACCCGTGGAGTTTGTGGAGTGCCAATGTGGGAAAGAGAAGAATATCTGCCCGCAGGCTGTGTCACCGGAATTCCTGGACCCGTTCCGAAGAATTTTAAAGAGATAGTTCTGCGAAGTAGGGCACCAGAAGGAATCGCGAGATCGTGAAACTCAGAGAAGCCTTACTTCGGAGTGGTTTAAAGACAGGATGCAATTTATTAAACGATTTTCTTCATGTATGAAGTTCCTTTATCTTTGATTCTCGCTCTTATCTTTTCCGTTCTATGAGCGGTTTATAAAAGAAACTGTCTGCAAATTGAGTAAGTAGACGGGAAATCGTGGTCGTATTAATAGATTTACAGAGATTTAGATTGAGAGAGAGAGAGGGAGAAAGAAAGAGACAGAGAGAGATAGAGACGAAGGGAAAGAGAGTAGAATGTTTTTACGACCTCCGTTTCTTCTTGACTCAAAGTATGTTGGCAAATTAATCGAATTAACATGTAGGAATAGAACTCTCTCCCTTTTTATTATTTTTCTGGCTTAGGAAAATTAACTATACCAAAGTATTTTTGATATTCTTGCATGTTTGGATTCCACGCTGTTCTTAACAAAACATTTTCTCAAATCTTCAAATTTACAGCAATTGTTCCTCCAAACCAGAAAATTTCTTTTTCGGAATAATAATTGCATTGTTTCGTCACAAAGAATCCAAAAATTCTTGGCCATGAGCCTAAAAGGCGTGCCAAAATTATATCCGAAACTTATTAGTATAGTTAAACAAAACTATAAATTAAATTGTTGAATGTCACTTAATTACTTCTGCGTATAATTCAATCTTAATGAAATTAAAAATTCTCAATGCTACTTTTAGTGTGAAATAAATTTAAAATAAATTAAGATAGACCTGACGAAGTAGGCACATGTCTGTGAAACGTTGTGGCATGTAATGTAAAAAAATTGCAAATTTATCACTATAATTAAAAGATAATATAATCCACAGAACAATTGATACTTGGTTACAAATATTACCCAAATAAAAAGTGTGAGATTAATAAACATAACTTTGATTTGTAGTCCAGAGTTCCTGAATCCAATGCAATTTATATTTAAAAACCTTCAACAAAAGCTACAACAAACTAAAACGCTGGGTAATTAAAAAAAACTTAAGTCTACAAACGCGCAAAATTGCACGCGGATTGAAACAATAATGGTCACCATTTGTGAACCAAGTACAATAATGTTTTTAACATGATTTTGAGCAACCAAAATATAAGAGAATTTGTACACAAAGTATGATTTTTTTCTGAGAGAGTGAGGCGATAAATTTATTTAAATCTGGACTACTGTCACAATAGACCTTCAGAAACTCATATCTCGAGTTCCCACAACTGACAATGAGACACATAGTAGCATACCCTGGACCCACACCTTTCTCTTCGGCGTCACTTCATCGCCCTGACAGCGCAGCACCGTCGCGCGGGCCCCAAACGCGAGCGCTGGGCAGAACTGGGCGCCGCGCCACAGGGCGAGACACGGTGTAGCGTAGTGTGGCGCGGAACTGCGTGGAGTGGCGAGGAGAGACGGGACGGAGCATCGCGAAACAGGGACTAGCAGGGTGCGACGAGGTGTGCCAATGAATGGCGGGGCGTAAGATATGTCTGGGAGACGCCGAGGCGCCCAGTTCTGCCCAGAGCTCGCGATCTGTGTCCGCGCGACGGTGCTGCGCCCTCAGGGCGATAAAGTGACGATGGCGCGGGAGGGATGTGGCACGAACGAGGCGAAGAGCAGTGAGCGGCAAGAGAAAACGTGGGGTGAGGCGAGGACAATCAGGTGTAGAGGTGCAAAACGCGGCGAGGCACAGTGAGAGGGAGGGAGCGGGCGCGGAAGGGCGGGAAGAAGCGCGGTGCGGCCGCCGCCGCCGCGCGAAACAAAGCTCCGGTGTCGCCTGACGCACCGCGCGACGGCAGGGCTGAGGGGAGCGCCGCCGCGGGATGCGCCTTTGTCCTTGCGCCCGCCCCCTCCGATCGCCAGGCTCCAGCTCCACCTCCTTTACTGGAGAGGATGGCGAAACCCGCCCGGACCGGCTTCTATCCCGCGTTGGACCGACACTCGCTGCGACCCGACGCGCTCCAACCTCAGTTTAACGCGACCCGCATCCAATAACTAAGAAGATTATATGTATGTATAGCTGACCCCGGTTATAGTGAACTTCTGTGGACTAACCTTTTGGGTTCACTATATCCGAGGTTCACTAGATCCGATGTAGTGAAAATTAAATAGATATCCAATTTAACGGTTGATTTGATTAACATAGAGGTACAGCAAAATACATTAACAGCACGAACTAAAAATTTCAATATCTTTATTTGTCTATCAAAATCCACTAAAATTAAAATTGAAGCAAGCAATAGCGCGTCGCCGCCGACAGTTGTAGCCCACGCAGGACACGACCTTTTTTCCTCAGTGAAACTGAGGGGCATACGGTTATCAGCCAAGTGCGCATTCCTGGTTCGCTATCTTCACCTGCGATACGATGTACTCTTTTCCAGGAAGGTATTAATTTCCAAGACGTTGCATTTCATTTGTTCACTATAGCCGTGCTTCAGGTTCACTATAACCGAATCTCCGTACTCTTATTTGTAATGTAAGTGAAACGGGACCAGTGACTTAAGTTCACTATAACTGAGGGTTCACTACAACCGGAGCATACTGTATGTACTTCGGTGCAACAGCTCTTTACGAGCTAAGGCCTACCAGCCATGGGCAGTCGGGTACATGTGGTTAGCACAAAGCAATCCCTATGCCGTATCTCTGGTCTTCTCAACCTAGAAGTGAGCTTTCTCATCGTCACACAGCAACGATACTTGGACACTGCAAGGAAAGCGCGCAGTTAATTTTTGCCCCGACTGGATCTCAAAACCGGGGTTGCGCTATGGAAAGCGAGCACAATAACTAACGAGTCACTGAGGGCTGAGCTAAGAAGGTTATTGTTATAAAATATCAGGATTCACTCAGTAAAAATCGAACTCTGTTCTTCGTGTGTCTTTTGGAAGTTCATCATATTCGTCAGTTTCTTCCACTACCTAGCACAGTCGAAACGACTTTCTCATCTCAATTTTATTATTTTTTTACAATTGCGAAAGAAATTAGTGATTGGTAGTGAATTAAATAATGTGACTTGACGTGCCTATTTTCGAATATAATTTGCAGATAACGTAGGGTGCAAATACATCGACAACATCGGACATTTTTAACAAGAATATTGTGATACTGAATTCTGTAATGTTTATCCTATTTTATTATTGTATTTACTAATTTCCTTATCTGTAATGTACTTTAATGTATTCGATTTGATATATTTCCTATCATTTGATTTTTTATTCAGTAAGTCCTGTCTGGAAACGAGCAAGTCTTTTTTCTCATTGTGTCATGTTTCTCATAATGTTATTTACATTAAAAACACGTTTCGCTCTTTTCGCGATAAAGAGGATTTCTTTTTACTTTATTGAGATAAATATATTCAAGTGAAAAGTTAAAGCTTCTATAGAAATTCTAATAAATTTCCTTTTTCTATGTATTTCCAAGTTGGGTGTCCCGGTTCTCTCAGCTTATGTGACTATGCATTGGATATTCGATAGCCCTGTGAGTTCTCTATCACAATTCCACAATGCATTTCTCGTGATTATTTTATTCTGATTATGTTTCTCTGCCAAATATGGCCCAGAAAATCTTGCCGAAAGAGAAGAATATGTTGACTCTGACTTCTCACATTAGTAAAGTGCTGAGCAAGAAAATTGTCGTTCTACTCAAGAGGTGAACATTTTCGCAAATTTAAAATAACGAATCAGGGATTTGAGTAGAAAATAGTATATCAACACTATTATTTGAGATTTCTTTTACATCATTGTTGATATTCTCATTTGCTCTGCGTATAGTTTTTTTAATAACTACGTTAGATTCATTTCATGTGTTAGATTCATTCTCTCGGCAAGAGAATGCGCCATGGGACGCACTGTCAGGCTCTCTGAAGAGTTCATTCACCGTGGATCTCCGTTCTTTCTGTGCGTCGTTTCCTCATCGCACACCCAACCACCGTGTCACCCGCCTGTCCCGAAAATCGAGCCGTTGGCTGCTTTGACAGCGGCAACAAAACGGAGGTGTCAGTGGAGACCGGGACATTACTCTCCCCCCCCCCAATACTGTCCACGTGTGAAGGCGTACGTTCACCTCACACCCCCACCCCCGCCTCGACTCACGCTTCTCTTTCCTCCCCACCCCACCTCTAAAGCCATCCTCACCTCCCTCGCTCGCCCGATCCCCGCCCTGGCTACCACAGTTGGCTCGCATCGCTTCTTTTCCGTGCTGTAATGCGATCTGAAGACATTATTGTCTCTCTAGCCAGGCGATGTGTTGGCGGACGCACGTCGTTGAAGATCGCGCCCGTGATAAGTCATAGAGTCGCAGGTTGATTGCCGCACTCTGCTGAAGGCGACTTGCACACTTCCTGAACGATACGCGATGTTTTTCATTACCTTTACTTTCCAGGGTAGTTGGTTAGTAAGCCATTCCCAGAGCGCTCGTTGAAAAGAAAATCCACCGAAGGTCATTTAGGTTTATTCTTGCCTTTTCGGTGGAGTAATCGATGCACAGGACAATGAGCAATTCTTTTTGTAGAATTTTCTGTTAGAAGCAGTTCATCATTACTTTTCATCGCAATAGAATATTATGAAACGATTATGTAATGATGATATTATACGAGTATATTGTGATATTTTAACACTGAAGTATTAACTTTAACTTTCAACTAAACCATGGGTTCGACAAATAACATATTACTCCTCACCTATTGCATGAGGAAGTGTAATTCTATACAGAATCTCGATTCCTGGAAGTTCTATTGATTGAAATCAATTATTAGATTGATGGCAACTAATATAAATTATCAGCCTTTTTCAACAATAAAAATTTAACATTTATTCTTATTATACATATATTACAATTCTATTGATTTGATGTGAATTACTTTTCAAATATAAAACATTAAAACATCGTACGGGTTTGACTGTAGTTCGTAAGCTTACTAAAATATCTTGATTGCTGGCTTTTTGGCTGACTAGCAGAATGTTGTCCATGGAATCCTTGGTGTATCAATTCTCGCGTCCTTTCCTAAATTAAAAAGTATGTTTCAGAATGACGGTTGCAACTTTCCCTATCTGTGTTTCGTATGAAACACCTATCCGCGACTCACTATATGCAGCTACTTATTAAAACATGCCTTCCATCTACGGAGCTACCCTAATATGCATCTCCCCAAAACATGGAGTCTATTAATTCAAACTTCCAACTATTACATTAACAAAATTCCCAATTACAATTTAATCTTACAATTTACACACGACCAAGCTGTCAAACCTAAAACTGAACATAAATTCCCGACTCACTATCATTTTCATAATACCTAGCCTATGCTGAAAATCCGATCACACCTCACAAACCGCTTACGTATGTTCGCTTCAATAATTTTCTAGAGAATCCTCCTTTGCGTCTTTTTAAAAAAGATCACGGCCATCCAATGCCCTCTTCATATCTTCTGTACATAATGTATTCGGGGCCGTGTCCATCTGCACAGCGTTATGACACCAAGCATGGAATATTAAACTTTGTTGATCCGTTGTACTTACAACGCGTATTCTTTGACTTTCGAGGTGCAAACAATGACGATATTACTACGCTTATATTATTAAAACTTAACCCAGGGTTCTTGGCTTATCACAATATGAGTATGAAGAATAGTTCTACGACTACGGAACGGATTCTCATGTAAAGTAGAGATTTTTTAGAGGTAGATATAATTTGCAAGACGCTCTTAATGGATTATTATTCATACTTTTACACATTTTGATACAATAGCATATTTTTACATATTACTTCATATTTTTACATATTTATGTATATTATAATATTTTTGTATTTCGAAATGGAACATGTTCCATGCGAGAGTGCCACTATATTACTGAAATAGTATTTTTACATTATTTTAATTTCTTTAAGGTCGCTTTTTAACTACTAGATCATATTTCGACCTCTTTCATTGTTTTCCTTGGAGTAATTATGGGAGAACATGACACGTAAAGATAACACAAGCACACACAAACATCCATACCCAAGGCGGGATTCGAATCCGCGACCCTTTGAGCCGAGGCAACTACAGCTCTACAGCCTTAGCGACCTCGGCTATTCAGGCCGGCTTGAAATTGCCTTTCTGTAATACAATGTAAAGTAATTCAGTACATCTATTACCTCCGAACCTTTGCTGTGAATTGCTAAACTTATCTCCTTTCTCTGGAACCGTGTACTCAAAAATCCAGAACAAGTGGATGTTTGTGAAATACAAATAATCGCAACCATTGTTGTTTGAGAGAACCCATTCTCATCTGAATCATGCTCTGACAGACGTTCCTTACTCACTTCCTGCACCTCGCCGAGAAAACATACACCCCTGTGTCAGATCGTAGAATTTGGAATGTACTCGTTTTCATAAAATACCGGATGTATAGTTTATCATTCACCGAAGATGATGCACCACTTGCCTCAGTGAGAGATGCCCAGAGGACACATCAACATCGGGCCCGCTCAACAGGTGCCTTCGTCGTTCGGCCGATACACCAGTGACCCGAGAGCGTTCAACTGCGCAGAATGAATTTTTCTTTACATCTTCGTTCAACTTAAGTCTTACAGTGTCGCAAGAGGTGTATTAAGAAATTTCAGGGCGTAAATATTTCAAATCGGTCAACAATTTTGAAGATTGTCAAGAAATTTGTGACTTTTTCCTTTGAGGGTACTTGAAAGATCAGGTGTATGCAGAAAACCCGCTTTCGGAGGAAGAGTTCCGGCGTTCTATTAAAGAAACTATCGCAGTAATTCCTTGAGAGTTACATTAAAGGGCAAGTCAGAATATGATCCAAAGGTGCCCAGAATGTATTCGAGCCGACGGACATCACTCTCAGTATCTTCTTTCGGCAAGTTAAGCATAGATGTAGTTGCCATGTGTCAGCACGGGAGTTGAATAGCGCTTTGCTGGGCGAGCGAGACCTCGACTCCCCGGGCGAGGCGGCCCGAATCTTCAATAAAATGTACACCCGTTACCTTTGGGCTAAACAGACCTTTCCAGTGCGATCCGATCAATAAGTGGAAGTTGTGTTCAATAAATTAAGTTTAATTACAAAAAGAGTTGGCGAAAGGAATGGTGGTGCATGATGGTTTTATCGCTGAGGCCGGGAACGACTCTTCACGAATCATCGGCTTCTCGTAAACAACAAAATGTATATACCACATACGTATTTCAATTCGCGTGAAACTCGCACTGTGCGATAGTGTCCAAATGTTTCTGAAGAAGTAGGCTGTTTGTTCAACCGCTCTAAATTCATTTTATAAGACCAGATCGGCATCGTTTCGCATTCAAAAATTTGAAAATGCTGAAAGGAGTACTTTTAAAAACTACTATAAATTTTTATTTTAAATATTTTCTTTTTTCTTCTTTTTCAAAGATAAACCTTTTTTGAAGAAATATGCATATAAATGTACATATTTTCTTTTTGTGCAATACAACAAATTCCATTTCCTACTTACAACTACCATTTTACTATGAGCTGTAATCATTTAATACGAGAAGTACAAACTAGGAGAATAATAAGGTTTTTTCTCACTCACCTCTTAAGTAGGATTTCATGGATCATAGCAGGGGGAAGCAAGTTTTTTCCTAGGGCAGTCGTATTTTTGCACTTGCCCCAGCGGATATTGCCATTCAACATCACAGATGCGGCGGGCAATTGAAGTAATACGAGACCGGAAAGGCCATTATCAGCTCTGTAAGTGAACGATAAAAGTCAAATGTATCAAATAACCCAAGTATTTTTATTTCAAACTATTTTAATTGAAGTACAGCCCACTTAATTGAAGTTGAAGTCCTTATTAAATAGGATATAGAATAATTCGTAACTTTTTATGAATAGCACTATACAGAAAATTTTGTTTACATTTTCATTGCAAGTTCATTTATATTCGGAAAAATAATTTTCAGTGCAGATCATAACATTTCAAACACTTCAACATTTCAAAGAGAACATTTCAAATTTCTAGTTCCGCTGGACCATTTCTGTAGTTTGATATCTCTCTCCTCAGAGAAGAAAATAACGCTTTTCAAACGTAATTGGATCCAAGCATAAATATATTTGCTGCAGACAGAAAAAATCTGGAAAGTATGAGTGAAGTATTCTCCTCCGCTACCGTTCGTATTCCCTTCTTCACCTCCATCCAGGTCTCCGCCTCCAGCACCACTCCCATTCCGAATTCACTAGCAATATAGCTAGGTCGAACTCAGCCGCTGTCAGGAGGACAATTCTAGCAGCCGGCTGCTCTCACCGGACGTTTTCCATGGTTTGACCGATCAACACTAGGCGAATGCCGGAGCAGTACCTTAACAAACGAGCCACGGACCGCGCGCAATCTTTCCTCCCTCTTCCTTGTTCTATCCTCATCGCCTTCTTGCACACACATTTACATGAACGTCACTACACATATAGCGGGAGACTAGTCGGTAGCTTCGAACTTGTCCCGGTTGAGGCGAGGTCCCGATGATGGAAGAAGTCTAGTCAGGGAAAACCCCGCAAAACGACATGTAGGTCGTCGCCGTATCTTACCATCCATTGAGCGAAATGACAGCCGTATTTCGTGGCAAACACATGCACTACATTTAGGAGAATAATGACCTTCATAGTTGACGCGCCCGGAACTGATACTCAATCAGTCAACCGAATCCACCAGATTCCTCACCTCCACCCCTAACTCTACCTGCAACAGCACCCCCGCTTCCGATGATGTGCGCGAGCAGGTCGCCCGGTATTTCAAGGGCGCGGGAAACCCAAGCGGTGGCGAACGTGCGCGCGTGGGTGAGAGGTCGAGGGGAGGGGGCGCTGCGTCATTTGCTGCGCACGGACACCGCTGCTAGCGTCACATACTACAATCCTGGGCAGGAAGCGCCGGATAAGGGGAGGTGCGAAAGAATGACTCTCGCAAGCGGAAACGCAGATTTCCACCCCCAAGCGCTTCAACCAATATTTCACATTTGAAAACACGTCATACCGCTTCCGTCTCCTAATAAATCATTGTTAAACTCTCTGCTATAATATAAGTCACAAACCTCTCTATTAATCGTCAAGATCATGTTGATTTGTCCAGAATTTGATCAATCCATTCTATATTATCTCATACATTTTTAATTGAAAACGTTCCATTGTAGAATTCACGACCATTGGTAAATTACGGTATGTGGTTCACGGAATCGGTCAATTAATAAAACACATTAGTTTTAGACGGAATTTATAATTCTTTCATCAGGGCTACAGTAAAAAACACAAACAACACAAGGAATGAAGACAACAATCTGAACAATATTATTTACAAATACACCATATATATCTCAATCAACAAAACAAAAGTGAAAAACAAAAGTATTATAAAACCAAAGTAATATAAACTATACAGACCTTACTAATATAATAGACTGTCAAGCTTCATGTCTACCACCTGAAAACATTCCACTAACTAATTTTACCATCTGCAATACTATTCTATCAATAATGCACATCTTTCGGAATACTTCATCCATAATGAAGAAAGAAAAAGTGCATAGGAAATGGAAATTACAATGCAATCGCCACGTGACCGAGAAAAAGTGATACAGTTTTGTGAAACAATCGATATTTTCTAAGATTTGTAATTGCATTTTACTGCTGGTTTTTGAACCGAAAGGCTTCTTCAGAATTGTTTGGTTATTGAAAACCATAAAAATATTAACATGAGCACTTCCACTGGTATATTATGTATGCGCGTGCGAGAAACATTTCTTGGCACATATATTTGAATGATTTTGTAAGGGTCACTATTTTTATTTTCACTTTATTAGCGTTTCGAAATTGAGACGTACCTACACGTTGATTTCTAAATAGCACTGGATTTGTTAACATGAAGTTATTCAAGGTTAAATGTTAGGAAAACACAAACTGATTTTCCGAACTTCGCGAGTCACAAAAATTATTTTAAGACATTTCTCGCGAACCATAATATACTCCATCATTCGAAGTATCCCTGCGTGACAGAAGATCATCAATTGCCTTCACAATTTCACCACGAATCCAAATCAGCATGGATAACTTCCGTACCTAACCTCAGAATAGCCCGGTGCACTGTACTGCACTGACGCGATCGTCAGTGCATTTTAGGACGCTCTGGTTCCGTGTGTCTTTGCGAATTGAACATGCACTTCTTTGCACTGTTGCGCCCTAGCGGTCGAATGGAACATGAAAGCTGTCCTGAGTGCGCACCAGTGCGGCGAATGGAAAACACTATTAGTGTCTAGTGTATGGTCGAAAATGCGTCCAATTGGGACGTAAAGAGTAACCGGCTGTCGGCTGGAAAAAGCCCTAGAGGGAGGGGGGAAATTAATTCATTTAAACCCGAACTATTATATTTTGGAAAAGATTTTTTTGAAGTTTTCACCTAATCAAATACAAAAACCAACAAATATACTATTTAAATTGCTTAAATCTATAATCACCCCATCGGGATTCGAACTCTAGATTAATATAACCTAAGAAACAGATGTCGGGGACGCCGCACCGAGACTTATTGCTGCCCCTCCCTGCTAACTCTCGAGGCAGAGCGAATGCAGAACATGTCTCACTGCCGCGCAGAATATCTTAATTGAACCGCCCTGAAGTATGTAAGAAACCTATTTGACAGGAAAACGAAGATTTTCTTCAAGAAACGTCCCAAACGTTCTTAAATCATGATGAGATCTTTCTTTTGGTGCAACTAAGAAATTACATCAATATATATATATATATATATATATATATATATATATATATATATATATATATATATATACACGTCATCAATAAACTTTGCAAATATATCGTAGTTACGGGTAATAGATGAGACTGAATGGAGAAATATTTCAACTTCTTCATGAATAGAAGATAAATAACCTACGAGTAATTTCCAGACCGAAAATGCGATTGAAGTATTTGATCACAAAAATCAAAAGAAGAAGATTTTATCAAAATCGTCCAGACTTCAAACTTGTATCGTGATTTGATGACTTGTCAATAAATTAACACACTTCTGTCGCAGATAATGAGATTATAATGTGAATTTGTAATGAAAGGAAACCCTAGATCTACTCTGATTTCTGTTTTTGGGAAATTACACTTCATAGCCTTCATAATAGTTTGGATGTTTTGATTCTTATATTTTCTTTTATCTGAAGTATAATAATTTCGTACTGAAAATGCAAATATATATTATATCTAAATTAACGTTGGTTATAGTACCCAATATCTTTCATTTTTCGAGATAATCTTCAAATGCAGAGGTAACTGCAAATATTTCCAGCACTATGTTATTTTCGGATCTTACTCTGTCAGTCGAAAAACTAATGGAGAAAGAGTGCACGTTCATCGTTTTGACATTGTGTCAAAACAGCAATATGTTAATCCGAAGAAGTGACAAATGTAACGAAGAGTTCGCAACGGGGAGGTTGCCCTGCTGACACCACATGACATGCAACAGCGATTTCTAGATCCCTCCAGCAAATTGAGCGTTATTACACTAGTTTTATTTTAACATATTTTCAAAGATTGGTCACGTAAGCGGCAACAGCATATGCTTTATTAATGGTTAGAATGCTTGTATGAATCTTTAAAATAATAATCAAAGACCATTCTATTCAGCCAATTTTCTGAAGAACACGTAGAATATAATTACTCAGAAGAAACTTCTCATTCACGCTCGCATACCTCCTACAAATAGTCTTCTAATTTTATAATTTTATTTTTTATTGATTATTTAATGTTTCCGGGCATGTCAACTGATTCGGTCATTAGTTCTGTAAGTGTAGTGCATGTTAACCCCGAGTGGTGGTGGTGGTGGTGGTGGCGGTGTTTCCTCTTGTAGAAAGTCAGATCCGGCGCCGATCCGACGACCTACACGTCGACATCCTGGCATTTCCTCAATTCATATTTTACCGCCAGCAGGGATCCGCCCCCATTCGAGTCAAGCTCGTAGCTCCAGACTGGTCTCCCGACATGCGTGGCTGTGTAATGCATTTATATTTGTGAGTGTGTAAGGAGAGAAGAGTAGACAGACATGAGTAAGGTCATTAATTCCCTAGATGTAAAGCATGTTATATCCGGAGGTAGCGGTTCTTCTACCGTAGTAGAAAGTGAGATACGGTGTCGACCTACTCGTCTGCTTCAGAAAGGAGGTAGTTTAAAGTATATCGTTTCAAGTATATCGTTCAGCAGGGAACCGCTGTAATCGGGACAAGTTCTGATCTTCCTCTGGTCTTTCGCCATGTGTGTAAATGTAATATATGGAAATTAAGGGGGGTAAGGTGTAATTGTGTAAGGGAAAATGAAGGGGGCAATGATGAGAAAGAAAATATCGTTGATAGTCATGGTCCATTTGTGAAGGCAAATACTGCTCAGAGATTCGCCTCGTAGTGATTGGAGAAATCAGGGAAATTTTAGAGCAGCTGCCCGTGAGAATTCTCCTCCAGTCAATGACTCAATTGTTATCCAACTACTGACGAAAATTCGCTTTCTAACCCTAGGACCTCCAGATCAGAAACGCAATAGTGACAATTCTTGTTACCCTGATCCGTCTCAGTTGGTCAACATTTTATCTGATTACGGACACTGATTTGTGCACGAACGTCTTCGTAGATCCAAAATAGTACTTCAAAGCACCTCCCCCCAGTGCGTCGAGCACTTTCTCGATTCCGGTTCTTGATTTGCAAAGTCTATCTTTCTGATCGCAAAAGCACAATGAAAAGCAAATTCTTAACTTCGCGTACGTTTAATTTAATTCGTAAATTGAGATGAATGTAAATTTTAAAATAATAAACATCCTTTTGAAATGTTTAACTAGTAGAGCTAAAACTGCAGATACTTACATTAATTCACAAAAGCTTTTGAAACTTGTACAAATTCAGAGAATTCAACAAAATGAGACCTGTGCCCTTTTTATGCGTCCTTTGCTCCATCCTACGAAACAAGTTAAAAGAAAAACTTTGAGGCCGTTTTTGAGAAAATCTTGTTTTTAAAATCTTTATTTTATGCAAAATTACGCAAAATCTATACATATTAAAAAATCTACGTGACATCAATTAAAATCTAATTTTGAGGACAGCTTTAGTTCAAAAGAAAAATGTCTCCCTTCAGTAATTTAGCTATAAAAAACCTCAACAAATTTTTAATTTTTGCAATTTTCGAAAATTAATAGAATTTAAAGAAAACTAGAACTGCCACATTTTCATAAGCCTTTTTTCTCTATTCAATAACAAGTTTAATTCAAAAATTCGGAGAAATTTAGTAAAAAAACTTTGAATATGTCATTTAGGCTTTATGTCAAGTATCCTCTAAAATTAAAATATTCTTTTCAAAGCCAAGGAGCATTTAAATCAGCCAGATCGATTGCGGAATACCAATTGTGGTGAAAATCCTACCACCAACTTACCAACTAACGTTGTTCACAGAACAGTAGACAGACGGACGTTTTGCTGTAAACCAATTTTTCGGTATCAAGGACACACATCTGCCTATACAACGTGTTATACTCCGATTTAAACATAATGGCACTTCAAGGTCATGACTGGAAGGAGAGGAGGACATTATCAACTAATCGAGACATTCAATATCAAAAATTTAAGTCGTAACGAAGCTTCTGATTAGATGATAGTGTCCCCCTCTCCATCTAGCAGGAGACCTAGATACTAACTATTTTTAAATCGTAGTAGAGAGTACGTAATATACATATAGAAACAATTATCCACTTTTCAGTATCAGAGATCTACAAAATGAATTTTTCTACAGAAAATATTCCGTTTATCTATATCGCATTATCTAAATTTCTCTACAATACGTTTGTAGTACGCAAGAAAACAAAAAATAAAGAGATAATTTTGGGTGCGCTTGTAACTTAATTCTCTTTTGCGTCCTCCTTTTGATGTAACGCACTGCTTTCTGGACCTCTCCTTTGAGGGCCGGCGGGAACAACGGCACGCGCCGTTACGGGGGTCAAGGAAGCGCCTGCGGGGCGGGGCGGGGCGGGGCGGGGCGGAGAGATAGCGAGTCGCGCGCCTACCGTTTCCTCCTCCTCCTCGGGCCGAGCGCTGTATCTCCCCGCAGATGCAAAGGCACCAAGGCTCTTCACGCGGCGCAACGCGATGCGGGCTGTCGCAGCCAAGGCCTGCCCCACCACGACCGCGCCCTGCGCAGCTGCAACTCCGGCCCTTGATGTTGCCGTTGTTGTTGTCGAGAGCCCGGTTTTAGAAACTAGTCCTTTGCTTGCCCCTGACACGGGCTATATAGTTGGGATGCTTGGAATTACGTCGCGAGAGATCTTAAAAGCTCCCTGAATCCCCTAATATTGCTTCACGAATCGTTCGTTCGTGTAATCGATCAAAATGAACTAAATGTCCTGCGAGTTTGAAACAGATATTTTGATTTTTGGAGGTTCTTTACAAGAAGCCTCAACCTTTTAAAAAAATTCTCAAAAATAGATTCAATTTTGGTATTAAATTTGTTCTTGAGATAGGATAAAATTTTCTTTAACTGTTAAGGTTCTAAAGGTTTTCGGTGTCTTCCGACAAATACAATATCATATATCGGGATTTTCTCCCAATTTTTAAAATTTACAAACAAAAAATTAGCATTGCAAATGTCAATACTGATGATATTTTTTCCTTAAAAAATTGTTTTGAAGTAGATATTGAAAGAATATAAATAAAAATCTGTGTTTTTTAATTGCAAACGCAAGAGTTCAGTTTTTTGTAAAGCGTCGGAACGTTTGACTAAATAAGTTGTGCTAGTGATGTAGGAGTAATGTAAATGAAGAGCTAACTCGTAGACTCTGAGGTTGAATCCCAGCGGCGAGAGAATTGTTGGTTCGAAGCTCTTTTGCAGGTTCTTATAGAATAATAATATTGCCTAGTCGTACAAATATTCCGAGAGAGAATGTGCTTTTCTGGTATCCCTTACTTAAATTAGAAGCGTGCTTTTGAGCTTGAGAGAAAGGCGATGATCAATGATTGGTAATACTTTGGGAAGTTTGAAATGGGCATACACCGCTACCACCGCAAGTCATTAACTTCATTTTAATTTCCATGTTAGCCGCCAGAATCAACACATCAACGGTCTCAGTCGTATTTATCCATCACTGGTGTCGTATTATGGCTCAGCGAATATGAAATCTGGTTAAAAAGCGAATTATCGGGGAAATTACGCCGGTCAATTATCAAGGGTTGGTTTACGCGCCATAAGCGTGACGTGAAACATTGAGACTTTTCCATCCTTTGAAAATCCACCGTTCCGAATTGGGTTTGAACTCGCGAACTTGGATTTAGAAAACCAGTGTTTTGATCATCATCCCACTGACGTCGGTTCATTGCTTTACATTAACGAGTTAGTCAGCATTTGTAGTGTTGAGATTGATTTTTTCGTGTTTCCGGGCGCGTCAACGCCTTTGGTCATTAGTCCCGTTACTGTAGTGCATGTTTTTCTCGGGAGATGGCGGTGATCTTCCCCCGCGAGATGGCGAGATCCAGCACCGACCTAACCAACACTCTCCCACCAGCGGGGCACCACCCCAGCCGGGACAAGCTCTAAACTCCCGATCGGTCCCCCGGAGTATATGGTAGTGTAGTGAATGTTAGTGTAAGTGTGTGTGTGTGTGTGTAAGGGGAGAGGATAGCACAAGGAAGAGGAAGGACAGATCGCGCGCGGTCCGTGGCCCGTTTGTTAGGGTGCTGCTCCGGCATTCGTCTGGTGTTGATCGGAGAAACCACGGAAACTATCGATCAGGGCAGCCAACCGCTAGAATTCTCCTCCAGACAGCGGCTCAATTCGACCTATTTGAAGAGCTAGTGTCGAAAACCTTGCCGCCGTCAGCTCTCGACCATAGGACCTCCCTGTCAGAGGCGCTGTAGTGACATCAGTTTGTTGCACTGAGCTCCCGCTTTGTAGTGTTGAGTGTGGAAATAAAGGTCAAATGCTGGTGAGTCAGAGGCGACTCTACTTCCACGTCAGCTGTGTAGTTGGGCTCAGGATTGTCAGGTCTTACCATGATTATGGAATCGTACCGTAATTTACACTCAAAAAATAAAAGTACCTTGTGAGACCATGACTTTACCATAGTTTTAAAAGATTTAAAATGGAATACGTAAGTACAGACGAAAACTTGAAATAACACAACAAAGCAATCGCTCCCTAGACGGCGAACCTGAAGGTGAGTGCACACATAATGGTATTTCAAAGTACTTTCAACTACACGCAATAACTGATTATTAGGGAGCGGATTTTGATGAACTAAAACATCACCGATAATGATATTCTTTAAAAATGCCCTGAAACCAAAGAAAAATGACGTAAAAAACCTTCTCAAAACCCGTTCGGATGAACAACTCAAGCTGTTGGATACGTTTTCTTCCCTTCGTTCGAGTAAACTCAGCTTGCAAACTTTTGGCTTGGACTGTTCTTTGCCAAGAAATCTGTCTTTAGTTATCCCGGAATTTGACCAAATTTCATCAATGGTGCTGATATACGTTACAAGAATTGCATACTCACAACTTCCGTCAAAACAGTTTCTGAGCAAACAAATCGAATAGGCTACTGTGTAATTATGTGAAGAATATTTATTGCATCTCAAAAATATTATTTAAAGCAAGTACTATTACAAATTACATTAAAATTGATGAAATCAGCATAAATGCATTAAAATGACGGAAGAAGGTAAAAAATGACTTAATAGCCAAAACCGATAAAAAATGTA
The DNA here is from genome assembly GCA_011170035.1 of Teleogryllus occipitalis. Lineage (NCBI taxonomy): Eukaryota > Metazoa > Arthropoda > Insecta > Orthoptera > Gryllidae > Teleogryllus > Teleogryllus occipitalis. Next base: position 62,419 of record BLKR01006108.1, read on the forward strand.
AAAAATTATATACAAATGGGTCATTTCTTTTTACCACAACAAAATGAATTTCCTTACTTAACAGGATTGTTCTAAAGTGAAAAGAAAAAAATGATATTTCATTAAAATCCGCCCCCTACTGATTATGCTTTGAACACAATGCAGGGATTATGGATATTTTTTTCATCTAATAGTATATTTGTGACGTATTCGGAAACTAACCCAAAATTACAGCCGTCTGTGATAGCGGAAAACTAGAATGCGTTTTCGAAAATTCAGACATTATTTATTGTTAATATTTTTACAAAAATATATATGTTGGCGTTAGTTTCCGAATACATAATTGATCGTATAGCGTAAAGTTTTATGAGGTAAAATCATATAAAAGCATACACATCCACAAAATGTACTATATTAATACCACAATATATTTCCATCGTACAATATTGCACCATAATTGTATCCCCCCTCCCCCATTTCATAACTCACTCTATTACATCTGGCCATCCTCGTTAGGTCAGATGCTTCCATGCTTTGATGAGAAGCCGGCTGCTTCTGTGGATGTTATCCGTGGTTTTCTTGGATCATTTCCAGGCGAATCCAGGAGAAATACGTTAAATCGTGCCTGATCCTTCTTTCACCGTTTTATCTCTATCACTATCACCGCGCTGACGAATTACCGACAATGAATTAATACCAAACCCTGTAGTCCCCATTCCCAATCATAACAAAAGATTCAGCGTGGAGTTAATGAGATAATTTTTGCCTTACGTTCAAATGACAGCGAACTTATTGTGCATAATATTATGTGTGAATTATGAAACAGTATTTTTCAAAAGTTAATAAAAGCCCTTTTCGTTCAACTGATCAAAAGTCACATTTAGGTGTCTGTAGAAGAAATGAGTGTGAAGTCAACAGAGTGCGTGAAAATTGAATATCCAAATTGTATTCATTATCTTCACAAAATAGGCTTCTTTTCCAAATTTGACATTATGATCTGACAAGGCCTTTTAATTTGATCCAATTTGTGTAACTCACTTTTGTAATTGCTGCTTACCTTCAGAGCAAACGTTCTACTAATAGATAGTTTCCTTCTTGAAAAAAAAAATAGTATAAAAGCATATTCAAAACCGAAGTGTATCGTAGTTACTGAACTTCACAGAGATCAAGAGCAATTCATAGTTTCTCAAATACACAAATTATCCATGCTTCTACTTCCGGGAAACTGAGAAACCGTGATATAATATATTGATCGAACACATTATAAGACATAAGAGATTTCTAATCACTATTTGAGATTCCATAGAGGGAAGAACTTACAGACTACATCTAAATTGAACGACATGTGATAAATGGGGAAGTAGATGGATTGCGAATCTTCTATGGATTTCAAGAGAATTGTACAAAATCTGAACCCTTCAAGAATTGATACCAAGGATCTTCATACCTTAGAGCATTATTTATGAAGTCTGATCGGTACATTTTTCAAATTCGAACATGGTATACCCTTAAATTGTTTCAGACAATTAAGTAAATGACGATTTTATTGGCCGTGAAGGAGACAATTTAGGTGCCTGAGCGGGCGATGACGAGGGTGGAGGCGGGGGCGGGGGCGCCTCGCAAGCTATTTCCGCCCGCGCGACCCGGCGGCGCTCCCGAGAAAATTGCCGTAAAATTGCATGCGGCAGTTCGTCAAGGCCGGCCAACATCTTAATTTCTCATTAGGCCGCTGGACATCTGCCACGAGCCGCTTCACTCGGCGGCAACGACCGGACGGCGTCACTCGGCTGAATTCGCTGCACACGCCGCCGTCTCCGTGCGTACGCATCTCACATGAGCCTGCACACACCCACCACGTTTCGCCGCACAACACTTCACTCTACCCTCCCCGGGAAGTTTCTTCACTCTAGCAAGCTCTCTTCCCGTCGCGCTCTTTCCCATCTTGCTACACCCCGTTTTGTTAATCCCTGCCTCGCTCCTCACCACATCGTTCATCCCTTTCTCACTCATCCCCGCGTCTCTCATCCCTGATTACTCCCCTTCACCTCACACCATTCTGCCTCCTCCGCCTCGTTTCTCCTCACCTCGGGCCTCCCCCTCTCGCAGCTCCACGCCTCGCTTCCCGCATTGCTCCTCCCTGCAACGCTCCTCCCCGCATCGCTTCTCCCCGCATCGCTCCTCCCCGCATCGCTCCTCCCCGCGTCGCTCCTCCCCGCGTCGCTCCACCCCGCGTCGCTCCGCCCCGCGTCGCTCCTCCCCGCATCGCTCCCCCCCGCATCCCTCCTCCACGCATCGCTCCTCCCCGCATCGCTTCTCCCCGCATCGCTCCTCCCCGCGT
>BLKR01006109.1:0-64693 GCA_011170035.1 Teleogryllus occipitalis
TTCCTGTGCTATACTACTAACGAAGTGAGATCTCGCCGAGTAAGTAGTCGGCGCCATCACCATTGTGACATAACACACTATGCGCGGAGTTAAGTTCCAAGTGATTCTTCAAGTATGTTTCGAAATGTGTATGTTTTTAATTTTAAATATATTATGGAGTACACTGCCTGGTTGATTACCCTGGACCCTTAATCATTAAGGCAATAATACTTATTCAAACATATAGTTACGATAACAGCATGAAGGCAGACATATGAGTCCAACCATTTATCATCACTAAATTTTACAATGCTTCAATATTTTTTCTACACGTCATTTTTAAGGAAAATTCAACATATAAATAAATTGCTTAAAAACGTAAAACTACGGGGCCCCTTCGAAGGTTTTCAGAGGCGAGCATTGTCTCCCTGGCCCTTCTTGTGCGGAAGCCCATGCATAGAAGTGTGGCCAAGGGGTGCCAATGATATAATTCACTGTTACGTGTATATGTAAACTTTATTTTTCTCCTCGAATCCAAATGTCTTTAGTTTATATTAATATTATAAAAATTAAAAGGTTTAATAATTAAAATTAGTTTATACTGGCGGGTTGTTGACTCAAGGAGGCCATCGTTTCTTGTTGACATTTCTAATCAAGCAAGAAATATTTTCCACCAATCGAACCGCCACGTAATTTTTTCAAACAATGGCCTTATCAAACATAATGTATATCTCCGCCACACGTCGTGCATTGCATCTTCGTTTCTCCACGGGTCCACTCACTGGCTCACGAGCTTCGCTTTTTATTCCATGGAACCCAATTACGCTGCTCCAAATTTTCCGCCGTTCCAGCTATAGAATACAATCGCCCGTGACTTTCATGCACGCGGAAGCAAAGGGCTCGCATCGGGTGCTGTTTCGGCCAGCGCCCCTCCCCCCTGGCACTCCCCCCTCCCAGTACCAGCGTCCGCCCGAGCTGGCTCTCCGCATCTCCGCATCTGCGCGCGAATGCTGACGCCTGACCGAGCCATCGGGCTTCTCTGTTCGCCAACCCTGTTACCGGTCCATCACGAGACCTCTGTGTGGGTTTGAATGTGTGTGAGGGAGTGTGTGTGCGTGTGAGAGAGAGAGGAGGGGAGAGAGAAGTGAGAGGAAGGGATTGGCGAAGTGGCGAGCAGAGGCCGCGGAGAAACAACGCGTGGACGGATGAATCCAGTGTCGCTAGGGAGAGGGGGAGGGAGAGGGAGGGAGGCCTTGATTGGCGGTGGTGATGGAGGCGAGGCGAAAATGGGAGGCTATGATGTGCCGACGTCACTGTGAATTTCTCGGAAAACCCGCAGTGTAGAGTCGTCATTATCTGGAAGGACAAACATGTTGTTTATCGCATTACATTCCTATTTTCTTTGTTTCAGAATATTCGGTGGGATCGGGTTTTATAACCTTTTCTATTTAATAAAAATTCTTTTGATATTCATTTCTAGGAAGTAAAAAAAGAAGTACGTTTAAATACATTATAAAAAGTAGGCAAAAAATGCAAAACTGAAAGTGGACCATGGAAAAATTCAAAATTTGTGGAAATATAATGTCCACTCGAGATATAAACCTACGTGACATTATTTTTGTTTATTAATTTGACTGAATGTTTCGAATACCATTCTGAATACTTTTAGAGAACACGTTTTTACTTTTATACGAGTAAAATGTCATTTAGTCTAGTACACAGATAGTATTCGCCTGCGCCTGATTGCTACTTCCGTAAGTGGCTTCAAATGTGCACAATTGTATTCACAACTCATTTAGCGACATCCTACTGTATCTCGAAAAATAATTCTCTCAAGCTACACATGCACTGGTCAGCATGTGAAACGTGAAGCGGACTCTTTGTTGGTGACATTCGACTACGATGGATATCTTGGTGCGAGATAACTAATTAAAACTGTGGGGCTAGATTCCAACGAGCCGATTCTAGTGGAGTTGGTAGGGGAACGGACGGTTTTACGGTGACGGTGACTAAGACGGAGTTGCTGACGGAGGCGGTAACGGAGGCGGAGAAGATGACGGAAACAGTGACGGCGACGGTTTACGAATTGGCGGTCTACTAAGTTCGTGTGCAGGAAACGGTAGAACCATCTGCACGGCAGAGTTGCTAACAAGAGATCTATCAACAATTTAGATAACTGCGTTTATCTTTTCGGAGCTTTCTATTTAGTATTCTGGATATCACTGTTTTAATATTCATAAGTTGCGTTTGACGTTGTCCACTGTGAAATCTTAGCATTTAAATGCGTTTCCGTTCTACATTACATTATATTTTCTCTTGCTTTTTTTATTCACGATCTTTGTCTTTGCAGGTTTGATGTACTGAATATGTTACTCGTTTACAGAAGATTAAATTATAATGGGTTCTTGTTGTATACCATATAACACAAATATTGAATTTTCGATAGTCTGGCAAGTTGTTGTAAATTTGAAGTGTAAGATTTCCTTATTATAGAATAAAAAATAATACATAACAATTAACTACAAACTACCAAATAATACATTGAACAATAATATTTAAATAAATGATATAAATGTTGATTATCTATCCTGGTCTATTTGTACTTGGGCGACAGCCCGCGTACGGGCCATGGCCTACCAGCAGCGTCCCGGCCTCGCGGCCATGGGTCAAGGGGGGACATATGGTTAGCTCGAAGACATCCCCACGCCGTATTCTGGTCTTCTCAACCTGAGAAGCAAGTTTCCTCAACGTCACACAGCAACATATACTGGGATATTGGGAAGAAAACGCATATTCTAATCTTGCCCGACCGGGAAACGAACTCGGGGTCGCGTCATGGAAAGCGAGCACGCTGACTAATAAGCAAAACCACGCGGGACATCTATACTGGTAATCTTAGAAATATATTTTACATTCATTTTATAATTTTACTGGACAGCAGTTCACAATAGGGCAAAGTACAAAACACTCCCGAACTGTCACAAGCGGACAGACACCAAGTACTAGATACATTTAAGAGAAGAGGGTAAGGGAGAGAATGAAGCATTTGGAATAATTAAATGCCGAACAAGCCATTTGGATTTCATTCAGGTGGGTCGTAGAGCACCAGAAGAAGAATTATAATTATAATAATAATAATAATAATAATAATAATAATAATAATAATAATAATAATAATAATAATAATAATAATAATTATTATTATTATTATTATTATATTTGCGAGCAGGGGGGCGATAAGTAGCTACTGCCATAGTAGAATGATACCACAGACGAAAAGAGACGCGGCAGCGAAAAAAACCGCCAAGAAGCTGCAGCGAAGAGAGGTTGTTAGGGTTAAGTTGTGCGGGTCGGGCCGGCCGTGAGGCGGTCGCAGATCAACGAGGGGGCACTGGGAATACTGTCGCCGCCACCACCAGCACAGCTAGAGCGATTGGTGGGGAAGGGGGGAAGAGGGTGGCTGCAACGCTGGCAGCTCGCGCTGATTCACTGCCGAATCGCGTTTGACGAAGCAAGCTGCAGCGTTTACGCGAAATTTTCAATGAAATTCGATTCCATTCCCTAGCGCTCTGCGTTTGATTTTTCGCCCCCCCGCCCCCTTCACGACCCTTTCCCTTCCCTCCTCCGAGCGACCGATTGTGCCGCCGGGACCGACCCAGGCCACGGTGCCGCCCCGCCGATGAAAGGGGGCGGGGCGCGAACAAATGTACCCAAATTGTTCTCCACAAGCAGGACGAACATGAAAAGACCCTGCAATTTCGGCCTTTGTCTGAATTCTTGTTTTATTTTGTGGCTATTTGCCCAAAAGACATAAAAGCGCGGCAATAATGCTGCTAAAAATAGTGTGTTCGCGCAAACGCGGATTCCCAGAAATCTCCCTCCTACTTGCCTTTGTTGCCGTGTTTTCTGGCTACTCGGCAAAATGCGTTCTTGGAGACGTTCTCGTTCTCTGTTCGTCTGATTTTATTGCGGAGGTGCGTGCGGTAAGAGAGGTCACAGAGTAAGCTAACGTTCATAGGGGTTTATTTATTCGAGAGAGTAAACAATACTCGAAAATATGTAGTAGATGATACTAGATATTTTCCTTTTCATATCTGATATAATCCAGTAATTCTTATTGACTGATGATTGTTAGGGATTCCGGGCACGTCAACTATTGAGGTCGTTAGTTCCGTAAGTGTAGTGCATGTTTTTCATCAAGAGGTAGCGGTGATCTTCCTCCTCTGGATAGGGAGATCCGACGCAGACCTACCGTCGACTACCGGGCTTTTCCCCAACCAGGTATCTCCCATCAGCGGGGCACCGCCCCAGCCGGGAAAAACTCTGAATCCACGACCAGTCTCCCGGCATGTGTGGTAGCGTAGTGCATGTTAGTGTAAGTGTGTGTGTGTGTAAGGGGTTAGGATAGGACAAGGAAGAGAAGAGGAAGGAAAGATCGATCGCGATTTTTGACCCGTTTTGTTAGGGCACTGCTCCGGCATTCGACTGGTGTTGATCGGAGAAACCACGGAGAACTACCGATCAGAGCAGCCGGCCGCTAGAATTCTCCTCCAGACAGCGACTGAATTCAAGCTGACTGCCGCCTTCAAGACTCGAACTTAGGACCTTCCAGTCAGAAGCATTGCACTGACATCAGTTGATACACTGGACCACTTCTCCCGGTCAGTAATTCTTATTTCACAAAGTAGTTTATTAAATTGTATAATCAAAGATGGCTCAGGGCATCAACTGATGCCACTGGGGTGCCTCTGACGGGGAGACCTTAAGAGTTTGAATCCCGACCGTAGCAGGATTTTCGACACTAGCTACGCACCAGTTGGAGCGCGTTCAGCCCTTGTACGGAGGTGAATTCTGGCGGCCGTGTGCTCTGATCGGCTCCGTGATTTCTCCGATAAATACTAGGCGAATGCCAGAGCAGTACCCTATCAGACGGGCCACAGTCCGCGCACGTTCGTTCCTTCCACTTTTTTGTCCTATCATCAAACCTTAAGTACACACATTCACAAGCACTACACTCGTCGGAGGTTAGAGCTATTCCGAGGTAGGGTGGTGCCACGCTCGTGGGAGGCACCTGGTTGGGAAAATTCGCGTTAGCTGACGTGTAGGTTGAAGCCGGATCCCGCCAGCGGGGGGGGGGGGGCACTGTCACATCCCGAGATGCACTGCACTTAAGTGTAGTGCATCGCGACTGTCCCGTAAGGGACTATGACCTTAGCTGTTGACGCGCCAGGAATTATCAAGCAAAGTATTTCCGACATAACATTAAATCTTTATGTACTTTCAAGATATCACTGTATACTGTAAAGGTATTCTTGCATTTTCCTTAGTACACTTGGCTAATTGTAGTTCCGACTAGCAAACAGTGGCGTAGGTACATGATAGGTTTTAAGGTGGAATCCCCCGCAAACATTTAACGAAAATCAAAAACTGTCTTTATTACGTCATGATGTGTTTATTGATAATTTTCTGATTCACGTCTGGTCTTTTGTAGATTGTGCTTCACCTACTTGCAGATACATTGCGAACAATAGCGTATGAAGGTTCTGGCATTCGGAATCTACAACGCATGCGCAGTAGGTGTGCTCGCGAGATCCAGAAATGCTGTTACATGCAGCTTGATTTCACGAAGGCTGGCCTCAATTGGCCTTTCCGGAATCCTCGCGTAGTTTATTTTCTGGCGGACACACTCCAATAGCAAACACATCAACACACACCAACTCAGCTTATCGGAATGACTAACCTCTAGTTCAAGTCGCTGAGACAGGTGACAGGAAAAAGGAGGGTGATGTAAATGCGTTAAAAAACGTGCGTTTCATGCGCAGATCGTTACCTCACCCTTTCAGGGAGCACTATCTTATAATAGTGTTGAGATTGATTCTTAGGATTTGCTTATAAACGAAATAAATACTTGGCAGTTATTCACCATAAAATTTAAAATATATTTAAACAATTCTTGTGTGTGGAACGAACAAAAAAGTGCGAAATAAATTAATCAGTAACTATACAAAATCTGAAATTGATATTGGCTGTCCGGGTGACGCCGAGTTGAAGGCTGTGTTGCCGACGTTTCGATCATTTTATTCTGATCTTCCTCAGGGCTGGTCCGCGCTGGAGTGGTCTGCGCTCGGGTTTATATTTGGGTGGGGGCCAAGTACGATTGACTGAAACAGTCGGCCAATCGTAACGGCGGAGCGTTGGACATTCTTACGTTTGAAATTGCGAATGTGCTCGCGTATTCGTTCCTCAACTGTTCTGCCAGTCTCGCCGATGTAGTTGCGCCCACAGCTACAGGGTACAGAGTATACTCCTACTGTTTGGAGTGGCGGGAGCTGGTCTTTAACCCGCACTAGAGTTTGTCTGAGTTTCTGATGAGCCTTGAAGATTGTTTTCACCCTGAACCGTGTCAGTAGTTTGCCAGTTCGGTCTGTGATGCCCCGGGATGTAACGGAGTGCCAATGTTGCCTTATCTTGGCTTTCCGTGGGGTTGGTTTCTCTTTGAGTAGTCGGGTGATGAGTGAGTTGTAGGGCTCTCTGGATAGTGGGTCCGTTGTGCCCGTTAGCCTCGAAAGTCTTCTTAAGAATTTCCCGCTCAGCAGGGAGGCTCGACGCATCACGGATTCTGGCTGCCCGGGTGGCGAGAGTTCTCAGAACGCCGTTCTTTGTCGCAGGATGGTGGTGCGATTCCGCATGGAGGTAGCGGTTTGTGTGCGTGGGTTTTGTGTATACAGCATGTCCACGGTTACCGTCGTCACGCCTGCTCACCAACACGTCGAGGAAAGTTAATCGGGTAAACTCTGACCGCGGAAGCCTACGACTTCACTTATACAAAACCTGTTGACCACACATTTAGTTCTATAATTTTTTAAACAATTCTTTTGCATTCAGCAAAATACATGTTATTTCAACATCGTTTTGACCACTATTCTGGCCAGAATTATTAACGGTAGACCATTCGGCTGGCATTACGTTCACGATATTGGCGACATCACAATGAAATAGTTACTATAGTGGAACCAGCCAGCCTCCAACATCAAGAATATTTAGGCTGATTGAAATTTTCAAAATTATTGATCGTGTTTGGTTCAAATTAGTATTTTCTCAAGAGAAGCTTAGCAATATAATTATTAATTATAAAGGGATATATGGCAGTACCAAAAGGAAAGAATCTTGCTAATATTCTATTTCAATACCCAAAGAACTTAATTCAGCTATTTAAGCTATGAAATATACTAGAAGTTATAACTAAAGGACATATTCCAAATCTTACTAGGCATCTTACTAGGCTATCTAAAAAGGCAGATGAGAAAAATGAGCCACAGTTTCAAATTAGTGGCGCTAAAACAGCACGTACTTTCTCTCCCGTGCTTTCATTCAAAATGATGCGAAAATTACTTAAATTTTCTAAAAATTGTGCATGACCTTATTTCAACATATATGTTTAAGGAACAGATTTCATTAAGGGAAAAAACCTTTATCTTCATAATTGTAGTTGTAGGAAGTCGCCAAAAAATATTAAATTTTTGCAATTTTCAAAAAAATCAGTTTTTAACGAAAATACGACTTGTACCATTCTCTTAAACGTCATTCACTCTATCCAACAACGAAATTGAATAAAAAACAATAGAGCCATTTTTTTAAATTTGGAAAATGTCACAGGAGCTTCGTGTAAGTACCCCTCAATATTAAAATATAGATTTTAAATTCACGTGGACATGATATCAGCATGATCGATTGGGGTATATCAATTTTGGAGAAAACTGGCTGAACGCTATAGTCGCTAGTGTTAATAGACACAGAGACGGACCGACTTTTGTCGTCATTCGATTTTTCGGTATACAGGACACACAAAACCAGGATTCTGGCTACGCTGTGTGTTACAGGATTTTTTTTCTAAATTAAGCAACTGCATTTATTTTTTCGTTACCATGGCTCTGTAATAAGAGATTTTCTGCCGAAAATTCGCCGTTTTTTCGCGCAGCATTACATAACATTCTCTCAACTGCGAAAGTGGTAGGGAGAAAGTAAAAATATGTGCGATGAGGGGAAACGGGACGAAAGTTTAAATAAAGTCATGGTAGATTCTAAAAAGCTGAAGTGCTTTCTTAAACATATACCTGCTACCGTAAAATTTACTGAATTAGGAACGACAAGAATTGGCCATGCTTTTTAGTAAGTTGTACTGATAGTTCATATAAGGTGCAATGAACAAGTTTATCAAAACATTGATTCTTAAACACTTAATTTCTCTGTATATGTTTTACGTAACAAGAGTTATGTTTTAGAGACGAGTCAGATATTTCTCACAACAAAATGTAGTATCTAAAAACGCTTGGATTTTTACCACACCAGGAACCCCACTTAGAAAATCTTATTTTCAGTTGTGTGTCGGTGAAATTATTTCTTTATAATTACTTGCTAAATTATTGCCACAATTTGGAATTAATTGTCACGTATTTTTGTCGAGCAAACGGATGTGAACTAGCTTGACGCGATGTAAGCACCCATGTAAGTTAAACTGTTTAAAAATTAAACTGAAAATATTTTTACAGAATCTTACATAGAAATATTCTAATTTATGGCTTATTATTTGAAGGATTTCTTCTTAAATATTAATATTGTATATTACTAGCTATAATAGTCCCGCTGAAGGGCGTTGAAGACCTGTTGTTTGGGTAAGTAAACACATGCCGAATTTGAGAAGGCAAAATATAGGGACATCGTACACGCATGAAGTCTTGTGAAGTCGTAACCAAATGTCAAAATGTCACTTGTGGCAAATGTGTGTTGCACTGTGGCAAACGTGACAAATCTCTAAAAATTCGGATCTTTTTGATAAGTCTTTGGCGGGGAAGAAGGAAGCTGATCTCTAATCTTTATCTCATCTGCATGTTGCTTAGATGAAGAACAGAGTATGAAGGTTTCGTAATTTTCGCCATTAGTACAATAATTCTAGAAGAATTAGAAAATGAGATATTGATAATAATAATAATAATAATAATAATGACAATGATAATAATAATAATAATAATAATAATAATAATAATAATAATAATATCATAACTTATCGAATGAGATTTTACTGCATCACGAACTTGTGATCATACTAGCAACATACTGTTTTCATTCTTCCTCTGCAAATCCTACATCACGAGACAAAAACCAGATGTAAATTAATCCATAATTGACCAAATTTGAGAACTGTCAAAAACATGTTTAATTGTCATTTTTTGAAAAAAAAACTAAAACACTATCTATCTCAAGCAGAAATAAAATATAACTTGAGAAAGAGTTGCTAACATTAGTTAGTAGCAAATTTTTCTCCCCACGAATGAAAAATAAGAATGAACGCATGAACTACGAATAAAAGAAAAATGTTTTGAAGTTTATGATAACGGAAATATAGATAATAGAAAAATATCTATTGATTTACAGCAATTAAATTGTTTATTAGAAACAGTGAAAGAACATGATAACGAGGAACACAAAACATACTTCAAATAAAATCTTTCATTTAAAAATCTATATTCAAGATTTTTAGTTCTATCCATTTGTATTCGTTGAAACACAAAATGAAGGTAATGTTTCATTTTTTTGGGGGTTTGTTTGAAAATATTTTAGTTATTCCGCGTGGGCAACCTTGTGACCACGTTCCTGCCAACAGTAAATATATTGCGTGAAATATACTGTTATTAAAAAAATACGAATAAATATCAACAGAAAATTATGAAATTATTCACACCATTTTGTGGTTAAACCATTGTGATTCAATGCGTTGCCCTAACAATGAAAAATGTGTTGCATATGGAATCCGAAAAAGCTGTTTATTAGTATAGTTAAAACATCAAAACACGATTCAGGAGTAGTTTGTAAGTCAAATACACAACAGTCAGAAAATAAATGTATCTTCAATTTAAAATGTTTCATAAGGTTGATAATATAAGAAGGTTGAAATTCAATACGAAAACTGAACTGGACAAAATTTGCACATAAAGCATATTTAGTTAGACACCTTTAAAGGAGACGCGTCTCATATTGTGTACGTGATTTCGCGCTGGTATGTACTATTTACTACGTACTATGTACTATTTACCCCATATGGACTACCATTTGGAAAATATAATAACGATGTGTTACAGGTACTTGTACCATGTGTTACAGGCACAACGCATGGCGAAGGGAGCGGAGCAAAGACTCCAGCACTCTAAGGTGTCCATAATTGAAAGTACTAACCATGCATTCCTGGACATGGAGTCAGAGAGCGGAGGCGTTTTTATGGCTGTGTTCTTGATGGCAGGTGTTGGAAAATTTAAATTATGCTCTTCAATAGTCAACCTTCGTATGGTGGGTTTTAATGTTATAATCTGTATAATTAACTGTATTTTAATTATGATACCTATTTTTAATGAAAAATATCTTATTTTATCATGTTATGTGTTATTTGGTTTTTATGTGTTATACCTTACTTGGATATAATACATGTAGTGCATGGAGTAACAGTGTAAATATATAATCCACAGCCCTGATGAGGGAACAACAAAGTTCCGAAACATTGGCAAACTAGGAGCCATTTTAATGAAATGACAAAACAATCAATCAGTTAATCACGCAGTCGTATGTCGCATAAAACAGAAAATCTAGCAGATAACATTTAGACGCTTATGTACACAATAATTTGCGTCAAAATTTCTTTAATACTGAAATTCTTTTTTATTCTGATAGTCTCTAGTTATTGAAAATTCAAACATTTTAATTTTAGCATGTACAGTGTGAGTTTCCAATTGAATATTTCTTGCCTGACACGCATTATCGGGAAGAAAATAGTTGAATTCACTTTCGCAGTAACCCTCGTAGGTTTATTTTATTTCATATTATATTTACTATAATACATTCAGTAATATACCACGACGGAGAAAAAAATGATGCGAGAGTTTACCCTGAATTGAGCGTTCTCTTGCTTCGCTGAAAGTGAACATTTCCCGCAGCAAATGTTCCGGACCGTTGGTATTTTCCATAACAACAGAGATATATCGTAACCACGTACCTTGTGATGAACACGAGTCCCTTTAATCTACGCGCTCCCAGATACACACATCTGGGCGGGCTTGCATAGCAGCCAACTCTGGAGGCTGCCGCCATAAAGAAATGATAAATAATAATAACGTATAGTTAAAAAACGCGTGCGTCCCTGAAAAGCGCACTTCCACCATACGCTTCTGTTACGTTTGTTATCGCGTATATGGCGCGGAAACATGATGGCTTTCTTTTCCATCCCAGCGGGAAGCCATCAGCGGCGCATGGCTCGGGGGGAGCGGGGGAGCGGGGGGAGCGGGGAGGAAGCGGGGGGGAGCGGAGGTAGCAGTGGGGAGCGGGGGAGCTGGGAGGAGCGTGGGAGCCGGGTGGAGCGGAGGGAGCGGGGGCGGCACGCGTCAGGCGAAGCTTAGCGCAAGCGGCGAGGAAGGCCAGGCAGCGGGGAGCGCCGCGCCGCGTGGACGCCTGCGGGAAACTCCAGCGAGAGCTGTCCGAGAGGAACAGCGGACACATCATCTTCTCTTGGTTTGGTTTGTTTTTTTCGTGTTTCCGGGCGCGTCAACTACTTTGGTCATTAGTCCCGTTAGTGTAGTGCATGTTTTTTCTCGGGAGATGGTGGTGATCTTCCCCCGCTGGATGGCGAGATCCGGCGCCGACCTACCGTCGGCTAGAGGGGTTTCCCCCTAACCAGGACTCTCCCACCAGCGGGGCACCGCCCCAGTCAGGACAAGCTCTAAGCTCCCGACCGGTCTCCCGGAATATGTGGTAGTGTACTGCATGTTAGTGTAAGTGTGTGTGTAAAGGGAGAGGATAGGACAAGGAAGAGGAAGGACAGATCGCGCGCGGTCCGTGGCGCGTTTGTTAGGGTACTGCTCCGGCATTCACCTGGTGCTGATCGGAGAAACCACGGAAAACTACCGATCAGCGCAGCCGCTAGAATTCTCCTCCAGACAGCGACTGAATTCGACCTAGCTGAGAAGCTAGTGTCGAAAATCCTGCCGCCGTCAGGACTCGAACCAAGGATCTCCCTGTCCGAGGCGCTCCAGTGACATCAGTTGATGCACTGAGCTACCGCTACCGGTCATCTTCTCTTCTTCTTTTCCTTCATCATTCATTCTTGCAGTCATTCCTTTCCTCACTGATGTGTGCATGCGCGCACCCATGCATTCACGATTCCTTCCCTCACTCACGATCCGTACACTCATAATTTATTTATTATTTGTGTTCATTAATTATATACCGTATACCCTCATTAACACGAATTCCAAGCCATCCAAATAATCCGAGTTCGTGTTATGAAAATCGTGTTATCCGAGTATTATAAATGTCCGTATTACCGTAATCCCTTGCCGGGACCGAAGTTTTGTTCGTGTTACAACGAAATTCGTGTTAAACCAGTTCGTACGAACGAGGGTTTACTGTATTTATTTAATTTCACCCAGTGATTAGTCGTTACTTTCTTTATTCATTACTGATTAATTTATACGCATTAATTTATTACCCATTCACTTATTACCCAGTCATTCATTTTTCATTAATACATTATCTATTCATTCGTTTATTCACTTGTTCACTCACGCACACTTACACTTTTTTTTGTTCCTTGGCTAATTTGATTTGGCGATATTTTACTTGTCCATTTCTTAATTTATTCGTTCATTCCTTCCTTATACATTTACAAGCTGAAAAACCGACGTTGCCTGGGCATTTATCAGAATCTACTTGATGACGAAAGGTATGAATTCTATCTATTGTGAGAAATTGGAATCATTTTATTTATAATGCCTCCTGGCCTCGCTCCCCTCCGGCTCGCTCCGCTCTGCTTTGTCCTGCTCCGCCCGAAACCCATCCCTTGTTTCCATCTACCCCAGCCTCGCCTCTCGCCATTCCCGTCCTGCTTTACCCAACTCGCGTCGCCAGACCCCGCCCCGATCAGCCCCTGCTCGCACACCTGCTCCGTTAGCACGAAAACAAAACATTAGGAATTGTAAACCTATGAATTTTCTCCGCCGTTATAAAATGAGAGGAAAAGAAGACGAGTCTATTGTTGTCAGTATACTCAAAAAGAGAGGGAAAAGACCGACGGATCGCTTCTTGAGCAGGTTCCAAAAGATCTTTCAAACACTTTACAGGGGATGAGGCATGTCTGTCGTAAAACATGTTTTACAGACAGCTTGGAGAATTGCAGAAGTAACAAACACGATTGTGAAGACAGTTTCATTTAACAAGGACCTGACATGACAATGACATAATTGATTCGCAAAATAACAATTATTTTCAATATATTGGTAAACTGATATCAAATATTTTTCTACCACGATTTTAACAAACATTTCCGGTTTTAGAATAGGACATTCTGTTGATATTATACACGAAACGGTCTCAAAGAAGTGGACCCCAGAAAGTATTTTTTAAAACGCTGTGCATTTTCCACAACATGAAACTTCGCACATGCATTCCAGAGACTATTTACGTACTCAGAAAGACGTGCTACAGTTTCCGAACTTTAGTAGTAAGATTCATCGACAAATGTGTCAGGTTTTGATACAATGCGACATTGCAATTAGGGCTCTTATTATTTGCACCGAAAAACCTATTCAAAAAATTCCTCATGTGAGTTTTTACATCCGAAATGACTCACCTTTTATACAAAAAATCAAGGACAAAAGTTTTGTCCTTGAAATAAGTTCCAAAATTTCTGTACGAACATTTTGTTCATCCCTATCCACGGCTCCAAGCACTCATCTCAAGCTCATCTCATCTCTCAGCACATTGAATCTGGTGAGAACGGAAAGGGTTACGATATGAAGGAAAGTAATTCAAAGGTGATGAGGCGGGCGGCTGGCGGCGGTGCGACGCGAGGGCAGAAAACGCTCATCCACTCGTAACACTTGCCGCGATATTGAGGCGGCCCTTAGAACTTGCCCCAACTCCGCTGGAGCATCACGCGCGCCGCCCCGCTCCTCACTGCCCTTCCACGCTCCTACGCATCCCCAACATCTTCCCCCTCCACCGGGAGCGGTGGCTCAGTGCATCAACTGATGTCACTGCAGTGCCTCTGACCAGGGGATTCGATTCGAGTCCCGACGGCCGAAGGATTTTCGACACTAGCTTTTCAACTACGTCGAATTCAGTCGCTGTTTGGAGGAAAATTCTAGCGGACGGCTGCTCTGATCGGAAGTTTTCCGTGTTTTTTCCGATCAAAACCAGGCGAACTCCGGAGCAGTACTCTAACAAACGGGCCACGGACCGCGCGCGATCTTTCCTTCCTCTTCCTTGTCCCATCCTCATCCCGTACACACACACTTACACTAACATGCATTACACTATCACACATGCCGGGAGACCGGTTGGGGACTTAGGGCTTGTCCCGGTTGGGGCGGTGCCCCGTTGGTGGGAGATACCTGGTTGAGGAAAACCCCGGTAGTCAACGGTAGGTCGGCGCCGGATCTCGCCAACCAATGGGGAAGATCACCGCCACCTCCCGTTGAAAAACGTGATTAACGACCTCAGTAGCTGACGCGCCCGGAATCACAATCAATCAATCAACCCAATCTCCCCCACTCCCGTCCATTCCCTCCCACCGTCGCAACCCTCCCGACCCCTCTCAACCCCAAGCAACCTTTGCCAACCTCTTCCACTCAGTGCCTCCCCACCCCTCCCCCCTTTGAACCGGTCTCAACGCCTCCCAACCCATCTCCACCATTCTCGCTTGCGCAACCCCTCCTCTGCTCAACTGTGCACCGCACCCCCGGTGCCGCACTCTTTTAACTATGTAGCTACATTACCCGCCGCCAGGCAGGCACGAAGGCCAGCAAGCTAGCAGCGTGCACAGCCTTACTTTTTAATACAATTTCACCTTTCTTAGGCGTTTCATATATTTTCAAATTGCATGCATAGGTAATGTAATCACGCTCTCTAAAGGCTATATTAGTTGCCTGCCACCCTACATTATCTTATAAAGTCATAACCCAACGTTATTTATGAATTCAGGAAACGCGTTTCGGGGCGCCCCTGGGTGTGGAACAGAAGCAAAGGGGAGGTCCAAATGGAAGACGCCCCCGGCAAGCCATGCTGACCCCAGACCGAACGAGGCGGCGGATGGGGTACAAAGCTGCTTGCAGAAGAGTACTGTGTTTAGCGAGTGAGAAACCGAGACCGCTGCTAGGAAATCCCGGCAGAAAGGTGTATGAAAGAACCGCTGGCTCTTTGAAACGTTTTTTTTCTCTCTCCGCGATTCAACACTCTTAACAGCTTAAACCTACTGCACGGGTTTATGTGCTGTTGTGAGAGGGAGTTTTATTTTTCAGAGAAAGGATTCAAGAAGTAAGAAAAAAATGAAAGGAAGAAGTGAGTTTTGTTTTCACGCACATTTGTTCTGCGAGTAATCATTATTTATGGAAGAAAGTTATGGATTCAAAAAACCTCTGAGCCAACGTATTAAAGAGTACCTGTATGCATCATGATTTACTGGAAGAAAATCTAATTCAAAATCTTATTTTAGAAAAAATATCTTTTTCTACCTCCTTTTAATAACTAAAACTCGCATGTCGTACTGTATTAGGGATATAACATTCACTCGCCCGGTCTGTGGTGCGTTCGTTCATATATCCGTTTCTTTCAACGTTTTTGTTTATCGTCCATTCGTACTGAGACCCAATGGTCTCTCAATAAATTCAAAAAAACTAAATATTAGGTTTGCGAATGCTAAGGTGAATGACGCGAGCGGTTGAAGTACAACCCGGTCTCCCGCGAGACGGCGGTGAAGACGACGGTCGAAGACATTCAGTCGGAGCCCGAAACGCGGACGAACGGCCGTGACACGTTGGAAGTATGCATAATACCAAGAAATGCTAACGGTGGTGTGAGCGAAAATAATAATGGCGTGATAGGGGGTTTTGAATGCGAAGTACATCAAAGTGAAGACGAATTTGATAGTGAAATCGGATAGTATTCGAAACTAGATAATTGGACGTAATTGTTTACGACGACGAGTGGCCGCCACGTAACTGAACTGTGCGTGTCTAGACGGATGAGACAATTGGTTTATTGGGCGACGCACGAGGACCAAAATCAGTACCTGGTATTGATTTGTGTGCGGTTCGGAACAATTTTATGTAGTGCAAGTGCGTACGGTGTGATTGCTAGAATACCAGAACACCGCATGGCGTTCTGGTATTCCATGGCTGAAAGTTGATTAACAGTCGAAACGTAATTTCTTAGATATTGTGTAGTGTCATGTCTATGTTTGAATAAAGACATGATACTGCCGGAGGCCGGCCAAGGTATTTTGTTACGATAGCCGATGCAGCTGAAGGCTGAGGCAGTGTCACCAACGGGTACCGTGTGAAGCAACGAGCCCGACCAGCTATCGTGGCCAGCCAACTGAGCGACCTCGCGCGGAACCGGACGCAGCCGGGTGAAATCATTGCAGCGAACAGCGACCGCCGGGATTCCCAAGTATCAAAAAATCACTCGTATTATGGGCAGTGTAGAGCCAATAGTGACACGTAGCCATAGTATGAATAATTTTATAAGACATGGGGAATGGTTATTTAGGAGAATCACAGGCTAGAAATCTATGTAAATATCCATAATAAAGAAGTTATGAATGAAAGAATAACGTTATGTGTTATATGCACTGATGTAATCTAAAGTGTGTCGAAGGTCATGTTTTCCTTAGCATTATAAAGCAGTATTAGTAATATTGTGATTATTTGTCATTCTTTTTTACAAGATAGAATTTCATAAATAAGGAACGTTACACGTGTAGAGAATTTTCAAAAATTAATATTAACTATCAAAACTTCATATTAAATTTGGAGTGAAGGAAATAATGAAATTCAAAATTTAAACTGGGTAAGAAGGAACAATTACTATCATTATTCCATATGAACATAAAATCCAATTTTTTGTTAATATTTAAATTGTTCTAGTCAAAATCAAAACAAGTTACATTTTACTTGTATAATTTCGGCTACTAATTAGATTTCTGTGTGTAATTTTTCGGTAACTAATTCTGGGTTATGATAATATACGCCAAATGTTTTCGGTCGTCTGATTTGTATCGTGAAGGAATAATGAAATACGAGTAGTTAATAGTCCCTGGAAGACTTTGAAAATTGGTTATGCCCTCAAAAAGGTGAAAGAAAACGAAGAAAACTATTTTGAAGAAACTTGAATATGGATGGTACATCACACCATATTTAAGGAAATGAAGACAACATGAATGTCTTATTAATTAACTGTAGGTATAGTGTCCAGCCAACTTGATGTTTTCCAGTAAAGAAATTTTCCTTTATGCTACTGAATATAAAATATATTTTAATTTGTTAACTTACAGTTAATATTTATAACGTTAACAATTGATGAACAGAATTACTTTCTTTTGTATAGAAAATTAGTAAAAGTTTATTTTTGAATATGTATCCCTGGCTTGGGGGATGAAGCTTAATGAATCTCCCCTCTTGGCTGTGTTATTCTCTTAATTGCAGAAAGATAAGCTACATAAGAAAAGTAGAAAACCAGACCACATCCAGGTTGGAACAATTTTATGAGAGAATTGTTCAGAGTGACTCGCATGAAAAGTTACCTTTTCATGTGAGAGAGAACTAGCAACAAATAAAAAGCAGATGGAGTGCTCATTTCTCCCCTCTAATGTTTCAATGAAAGACTGAGAGGAAACTAGATGTGAGAGAAGGATAGAAAGCGATACATCAAAGAGATGTGCAACGAGGTAGACATCAGTATCAATTGTTCTCAGCGGTCACTGTGGCTGTGAATTGCGGGTTTGCGGTCAAAGCTCAGTTGCATTATGTTTGTTTTGGACATGTATGTGGAAGGCAGCAGGTAGCCATTAGAGAGACGGACAAAGCGCAATGAAGTGATTTGTAAATGGTGGACAGCGCTTCTTTCTGTGCCGTGAAGTTTCATAAAAGCTTTGTCACGTCCTGAGGGAGAGATTACGATGGAAGCCACAAAATTAGATCGTCGGGCACAAATTCATTGGCGTGGCCATTTGGGTCAGCGCAGTACGTTTGGTGATTACATAATGTCTGGTTTCAGAGCAACTCGTAGCAGACTGTCCGTGAACGGTGGATAGAAGTTTGACACAATTTACTGTCGTCAAAATGACGTTTGTCAGGTTCATTGTACATGCTTTTCGTGAGTGACTCATTAAATTTTGTTTCTCAACAGACTACATATGAAAAGAAATCAGATTACATTAATCAAAAACGGTATTTTCAAACGTGATGTTCAATTATATAGAACTTTTGGGGGTTTAAACCAGTTGTGATATTTTTGTGGATATTAAGTAATGATATATCATCAAAATAATTAAGTATATACGAATTCTTGAATAATACTTCATTTTTTTCAGAACGGACACTTTTTAACCAGCATTCAAAAGAAAATTTCTCATGTGGCGTCACAATTTCTCATGTGACGTCCTGTTTGTTTAGCAAAGACTTCCCATTAAAATGATTTTTCTTCCCCTTAAAGGGTATAATCTCCTAAATCTCCGTAATTTAATTATATTTCGATATTGGGTTTTAATGATATAAATAATAAGTGGTTCAACATTTAAATCATGCAAACACCACTAACGTCTAAACAAGACAAGGATTTTTACAAAAATTCATTGACTATACCTCAAGGTCATACAAATTTAAAGTAGGTATTTTAATTTTAGAGGGGATTTTCATGATGCGTATATTACATTTATTTTTTCGTCTTACATTGTAAGGAGAGAATGTGTAGTAATCGTGAGCCGGAAATCAGCGATTTCCCGTTAGGAAAACTGAACTCGCAGGCCCTAGAGTTGGTTCACGTCCACCGAGGAATATAATTTCGGAGAAAAACGCCTGAACGATTTGGGTAGAAGAATGTACCCAAACCCGGGCCCGGTTCCTAATAGCCCCTTGATTTACAACTCTATACAGTGCCTTTTCCTATTCAAAAACGTACTAAAATAGTAATTCTTTGCAAGACCGCAGCCCAGTCAAGCGTTAGTGTCATCTTGGTGCCGGCTAGTTGGCCATTAGTCCGAATAGTGAAAAGCAACGTTTTTCCAAGTGCTTATTATCAGTTGCCTGATAATAACCACGTCATCGGTAAGTCTTCTAACCATTACATTATTTTGAAGGCGACGTTCCAAGCTATTGATGTAGAGTAATGTAATTTATTTTACTTGCCTTGTAAAAATGTTAATAGCATTTTCAATATAAACTTACTGATACCTAACGGAAGACCCCCAATGGTTCCTAACGCGGGACCCCATTTTTCGCCTGGTAAAATAAAATCTATTAAGATATTTGGCACTCGTTATACTTTAGGAGTGTAATAAAAAGCAAGAGTCTACTCCGAAGCCTATTAGTTCAAGTGGGCAGGAAAAAGAAAGGACAAAAGACAATTTCAGAATTTAATCCCAAAGGAGTCGAAAAGATGGAGATTTAAAAAATTCTGAAGTTAAACAAAACGCGAAAGGAAGATTCCACCTATGGCTGGAATCGGACATGACCTCTGGCTCATCCGAACTGGAAGTTATACCTGGGATATATTCCCTCACAGGTTAAGATGAAGAGTGCATGTTCTGCCGTGTTAAGAGGGCTGTATGAAAAATGTGGTAGATCGGCCTAATGTAGAACAGGTGGGGGGGGGGGAGCGAAAAATGTTGTTTATATATTTCAGTTTTTCTATCAATCGATTTTTCGGTGTAAAAATGACTCACAGAACATGCATTCTGACTACACAATGTTATAGATGAAGTATTGTTTTTACGTATAAGAACAATGTTTATCCACTTTTTCATTACCAGGTGTTGGGAATAAGATAAATTGCCAAATAACAAAAACTGATTTCGCGATCAATCTGAACGCACTCGACGACCTGCCTTGAAACTCATATTATTTTCTTGGGTGGGGTTGGGGGGTACATTACATAACGCCTTAACAAAATTTTCACTAAAATGTTTCCAAATTTTTTTATTAAACTTATTTTTTGGTTAGCGAAAGGAAGTTTTAGAATAATGGTTTAGGCCTCATTGTCGTTATAATCCCCGATGTTTCACAAATTGCGAAAGTTCAAAATTATTTCGGTATCTTTCTACAACTACAATATTGCATATAGAGATTATTTTTAATAAAATCTGTTGTTCAAAGACAGATATTGAAATAATGTCGTGTACAATCTTTTGAAACTAGGGATTGTTTTTCTCGTAATTTGGGTGACATAATGTCTTTATTAAACATTAGATTTCTCCAAGATGGCTCTACAAACCATGTTTAAAAATGAGCGCATGTCATATTTGCGTTCAACTCTGTATTTTCGAAAACTGCCTCCCTCTAATGTTAGAAATAATGCGAGAAAGTATGTGGTGATGAAGGATAATTTTAACAAAAAAAAAAAAAAAAATATGAGCCGTATACGTTGGCTGAATCGAAGGACTACATTTGTGTTCGATATATTTGTTTAAATCCAGTGGATTTTTATTCTTTGCAGTCAGTTTTTCCTTTTATTATTAATTTTTATTTAAATTGTCTTTACCACTTCACGGAGGGAAACATTCTGATTTTTCAAGTAAGTCAACAGATATTTATAACTCCCTAATGGAAAAATGAAGCTTTGAAATTGTGAGATTTTGTGAATTGAAAAGTTTAAAAATGTATTTGTTATATAAAAGAGAACGTTGGTAATCTATATTATTTTTATCATTAAAATATAGCAGTCTATTTTTTGAAAACGCACTTTTTATTCTTCCAAGAACGAAGAAAAATTAGTTGAAAGGTGGAAAATTAGTTGCAGGGCAACTAACAAAGTGCATCGGCATTCAACATAAGTATTCAAATAAAAAATATAATAATATACCTTATGTACTATAGAGATTGAAGAATGCTTGTATGTAGTAATCGTATTATATTACGTACAGGTACGACATAAATAGGTTCGACAATAGATCGTACCTATTGTCTCTGAATTGAGTTTTACAAACGGGGAAAATCTTTGACTACGTAACAATAAAATAAACTTGTATGTTTATTGTACGAATTTTCAATCAAGTAAAGTATAAAGGTATTCAGAAGCTTTATAAAGGGAGCAGTGGATCAATGAGAATCTTCAACAAGGCATAATATCGATGAACTCTTCCATATTATAGCGTTAATGTGGAAAATCGGGAGCAATTTTATGTCTGTAACAGATGACGCCGTTCTGGCCGCTACAAGGGGCAGCCCTCTACACTCTCCGTTTACGAGCGGTTGAAGTCCCATCCTGTTGCCAACCAAGCATTAGGGAAATTCCAATTTCATTGATCTACATTACAATAGATTTAAATCTGCGTGAGTGCAAGTGTAACAAGTCAGACGACTGACACACGGAATTAAATTCTTCCGGAAATGTTTCTCATTCTTTTATTCTTCTTCTTTCATTTTTCTTCTTCCTTTGAAATTCGTGTAAATAAGTCTAAATAACAATAATCAAAGTTAACTATATGCAACGCTTCAACATGGAAATATGAGACAATATAAAGTTTAAGGCATCATTGTGGTCATTAGAGACTTACCAATATCAATTATCCTTCTAAGAGATATCAGAACAATTGCTCATCCACGAAGTGAATACAGCGGGAGAGGTGGCTCAGGGCATCAACTGATATCACTGCAGTGCCACTGATCGCGAGGTCCTAGGTTCCAGTCCCGACTTTGGCAGGATTTTCGACACTGGCCAGATAGCTAGGTCGAGTTCTGTTGCTGTCTTGAGGAGAATTCTAGCGGCTGACTGCTCTAATCCTTAGTTTTCCGTGGTTTCTCCGATCAATACGAGGCAAATGCCAGAGCAGGACCCTAACAAACGGGCCTGGACTGCGCGCGATCTTTTCTTCCTCTTCCTTGACTTATCCTTCCCCTTACACACACGTACACTTACATTCACAACATTACCACACATGCCGGAAGATCGGTCAGGAGCTTAGAACGTGTGCCGGCTGGGGCGGTGCCCCGCTAATGAAGAAACTTGGTTGGGGAAATCCACGTTAACCGACAATAGGTCGGCGCCGGATCTCACCATCCAGCAGGGGAAGATCACCGCCACTTCCCGCTATCAAACATTCACCACACTTACGGGAGTAATTAGCTCAGCAGCTGTCGCACCCGCAATCACTAATCAACCACTCAACCAACGAAGTGACTACGCTAATAAACATTCTGAAAGAAACATGGGGAATAAATACCACCAAGCTATTTAAATAGAAATCAAAGTGTTTAAATAATAATAGAGAACTCAATTATATTGATCATTCATCCTTACTAGGACCTGACGGAAAGTGCAAATTTTGTTAAAATATCAATAGACACTACACCCAGCTAACGCTACACGTTCTTTAACCAAAAGTCACGGGTAAATCTACAAGAGAGAGGCCCAAAGTGCAACGAGTTTCCTAACTGTGCTCTCTTGCTAATCGAAACTCTCTTCCGAGTGAAGTGTGTTGCTCTCTCTTTCTTCGCGGCGGATAGAAGAGTTACATCGTCTCGAAGAATCGGCATCGAAAGAAGAACTTTGTTTTTTCTCCTGAAAGGATATGTAAAATATGAGCGTGTTTGCTTCAAAGATATTTACGTACTGAAAGAAAGAAAAACTGAATTCGACCTTCTGCGAATCTCCTTCACTACTCTGGATTCGTTTCTCCTCGAGAATATATTCCCAGTCGGAATATGCAAGCCAATGAATTCTCTCCTAGGCGTGGGTTTCCCCGAGTTATCTATGCAACGTTTCCAAGGCACGCCTTCTAGATAACGTTTGGGAGATTATTCAGTTGTAGAATTTTCTTTAAAATGTATGTTCGGGCTTTATGTATATTTTAATAAACATCAATAAGTTTTCTTGATTCCAATGAAAATATTTCTATTTTTTCATGACAATCGACAAATCCAAGTACTATAGCTTCCTGTTCTCATAATACTTTGCACAGGGAATAATTTAATACACAAATACGTAAAAATACAGAAATTCGTTAGCTATTTAACACATTATTGATTGGAATTGGCAATAGAAAGACATAAAACTAGAAAAAAGGTAACGCAATCTCAAATGATCAGGTATCGAAATTATATTCATACACGAGCAGTACAGACTGGCGTAATCGGTAAGATTTTTCTTGTTGATCAATTCCGAGGTTCTCTTAGAAGTCGCTTTGACCTAAAGGAAAACCGTGAGTTCGTTTTGCTTTTATTTATAAGGAAGACGGTTGACACCAATCCTTCAAAGGGTAATATTTTCAACGGGAGAATCGTAAATATTTCTGCGAGTCACTGAAAGTCATTGAAAACTCTCTGCTGTAAGTGTATGAAATTAATAAACAAGCTGATAACAATTAATAGAATACATCTTGCCCCTTATCTCGTTACTGTCTGCCTTAACTTTCTGTTTCTTTAATACAAATGAAAGTTCATGTAACTTTTACTTTCTCTTGAAGTTTTCCCTTCAATTTTTTAATCTAAACGAATAAAAAAGTATATAAAATGCTAAAGGTGGCGTGTTCTAAAGATTATGCCAAAATGTTATATACGCTGTAGATGTTGCGGACATTCAGTTTTGAATTTCCCGAATGCACAATGCTTCCAACAATGTTTGTAACACTGCAAATATCTTCCTCATTACCAAAAATGTTGGAAAGCCTCACTCAACCGTCCGAATACAATATTTCCGGGAGTTCGGCGAGTCGCCGGCTCTGTTGGCGAGTGCGCCACCGCCAGCTGTGTCGGAACCGCATACATCAGACCGCATTAGCATAGCGCTCGCGGAACTACAGAAAAGTGCATATTGATATTTGCACGCGGTGTGCAGGACTGTCGGAGGGTGCGGGGTGGGGACGGGCCGACACAGCCCTAAACAGGTCGCCATCTTGCATACTCTCCGCCGGACGCAGCGGCTACACGAGTTTTAGAAAGGGTGAGTCGGAAGTTGGGATGTAACACAAAGTCAGGTTTTGGCGCATTCAGATTCGAACAATACGACGTAAGCCAAAATATTCCAACTATTCTGTTTGGACGGGTGCACGTTGTAAAAGTCACCAGGAGGCCGCTACGCGCTGCAGATATTTCTCGGTTGACGAGCATCCACTGGCCGAATGTTCTTCGGAAGATCCCGTATTTTGTGATGTACTTTTTTGATTCAATTTTAATTTATTCATTGTTAGAAAACAGCTAAAACTGTTTGTGAGACAGGGAGAAGAAGGATAATCTGCGCATGTTTCTTTGAGCTCCAGTATCCCTATTCTATTCTTTTACTATTCATTATTATGAACGAAAGTACCAACGCGCGTGTTTGGCAACATTTGAAAACTATTAATTGCCGCTTCCGAGTAACAGAAAACGGTAATTTTATTGGAGGACAAACTACATACTTGACTTGTAAGGATTTTTGAGAAAATAACACACCCGCTGTATATTTGT
Source organism: Teleogryllus occipitalis (assembly GCA_011170035.1). Classification (NCBI taxonomy): domain Eukaryota; kingdom Metazoa; phylum Arthropoda; class Insecta; order Orthoptera; family Gryllidae; genus Teleogryllus; species Teleogryllus occipitalis. Next base: position 24,456 of record BLKR01006109.1, read on the forward strand.
GTTTCTTCCGCAACTAGAAAAAATAAAAGCTCGACAAACTTGATTTACACTTCAGAAGTTGGTAAAACTGCTCCCAAATTTCCTAGTTTTCTCCACTGTGATTTTTCTAAAAGTGAACTAACTGTACACAAGGAGGTCGAAACACAAAAGGAAATTCGTGAAAACATCACCAAACACATTGCTACCAATTCGTGATTTGTGGCTCTTTTTAAAGTTACGTCGGGAAGGTAATGCACAGGACCCGCTGGAAAAGTCATCGTCCGAAAGAAATTTCTGCGATTCGCCGCTGCACATGGAGAATTAAATTAGTCGTGATAGATTATATTTAAAAGTGTATCACTTGCCCTCTCACAAGGATATGATGATTATAAATATAATACATGCACGCTGTAGTTTAAAAATGTCGCTTCTTACAATATTGAGTAGCAACAATAAACGACTCGAATGTTGAGAGCAACAATAAACGACTCGAACTGAGAGACTCCAATCTTCAGGTCAGCGATTTATTAGTTTTAATAAGTTAATTTACATATCCGCAATTTACAACCCAGTTCTGATTTATTCAAATGTTCAACCTAAATTTCAAAATAATAGTGAGAAAATCAGCAAGCCAGTGTTTATGTAGAGCAGAGGAGAACATACAATACTGGTACATATATTAAAATCGGAACACCGTCAAGAAGCTAAACTAAACCAGATTTAAATATAAATGTAGAAAAAATCTTGGAAAATGTACGCAGTTTAATACCAGTCGCACACATACATACTCCATTTATGTTTTGTTCTCTATCTTAATATCGGTAAAATATAGAAAATTCGACGCGTCAGGCAATTTATATTTTAGCACAAGTGATATATCAACCAAATGGAAGAGCAAGTTCTAGTAGAAATGGCAATTAACGTACGAAGAATATTAAAAGTATTTCTTAAAAAAGAATTAAATGACACATACATTTTTAAAAATCTGTTATTATATTGTTACACACCAGGAAAAATAGCAATCCCAAAACGTTAATAAATTATCATAAGAATCATCAACACCTGTCTTTTAATTAAAGGGAAATTTATTATATTTTTCTGCAATAATTTTATAACATTGCATTATGTTATTTCTTTGCAATGCAATGTAGTACTGTGTATATTTATGTCGAAGTTGCTGATCGCTATATTTGTCGTGCAATCATAGATATCTCTGTGAATATAAATAAATAACGAAAGAAAAATATGAATTTAAACGAGATATAGAAACCTGCATTCAAAGAACTTATAATGCCAAAAAAATAATATACAGACGAATAAGTAGACTGCGAGTGGTAGCAAATGAACTGGAAAATGATCGATGAATTATTGCGAGGCAAAATTACTCGAGTTTGCACTCTCCAGCGAAATGAAGAGACCGAGAGTGCCTGGGTGGTGTAAACAACCATCTGCTTTAAGGCATCACTCGTCAGACTAAAGTTTTCCGGTTTCATTTCGTCTGCTTTCCGGTTTCATTTATCATGCGATCCTCCGGCAAGACTCTAATAGGGCACTTTGTTTCAATTATTCGCGACGCCTTTAACAGGAAGAGAAATTTTGTCGTTAAAAGAGTTATGTGAACGCTCCAACTAATTATAAATACTTGTGTTTACTAACAGGACATGAATAATGTGCTTTTAAAGAGGACTGAACATTTCAGGGTAAATTATGTCTAACCACCTTAAAATGACGACAAAGGTACAAAAAGGATTGGTGAGATTTAACTCCTTTGTTAATCGGAATTTCTTTACTCGAGAAAGACACACATTATGAATGCATTGTTTCATTCGATATCTGCTGTCCGGGAGAAGATCATATGCAAAGAATAGGATTTATTAAGGCCCTAAAAAGTTCACATGGCTCTAAAGGTCGAAAAATGTTTTGTGGAATTCATAAAAACTAATGCCAAATAATAATGCACTCTTTTTAATACTATCGAAGAATTCAGAGAAAAATGAAAATTATATTAAAATGTCTCCTATAAAAGCAACGTCTAGTAGAGCGATATTTTCATTAATTTCTGCTGATAAGTCGCAGCACAACCCGGAACAATACTTTCAAAACGTACCATGGTTATCCAATCTCTTGCTAGAGAAGTGTCAAGCTGATCACTTGCCATTTCACTCTATGCTGAGAAAAAACCTGCATTAAAGTTTGCAACACAGAAGTAATAGTTGAAAGAAAAATCTCTTTATTTATTAACTTATTTTACAGTAAAAACTGTGCAAAAAGTGTCTTTGACGAATGTTGAGGGAGAGTTCAATCTGCGCGCGTTTCCATGAGACCCATCATTTCTCCTCTCGCTATAAACAAAGAAATAACGAGACTTTCAACATTTGCCAACAAAAAATGTTCGCTCTCTTGTAATACTAGCTATTTGGATCGGAAAAAGAGGCCACAAATTTCATTTTAATTGATTCGATTTTTATTGATCCGACTTACAGATTTTGTTTGGTACGAAATCACAACAATGATCTGTTAAATGGAGAGAATAAAATAAAATTTACTTAGTTAAAGTCAATGATTGTCGTGAATATGGAACAGGAAAAAGTCCAAAGGCTATGTTCTATTTATTTCCAAATATGAACAATTCAGCTCTCCAGTTTTATACAGAGCTGTTTGGCGAGTAGGAATAATATGAAATGTCGTAATTCATAATATTTCTTTTCTTTTATAATTAGATACAAGTTTCGAAATACATCACCGTTGATATACTTTAAGTTGTCGGTATGGCATTTTTGGTTTTGACCCACTTCATTGCGCACACTTAAGATTAAATTTCCATTCTGAAGTAATGAAATGACGTTCTCGTGTGCCACTATAGTATGGAAAAACTGTCAGAAATGTATCGTCTCTGAAATTACGTATTCCAGTCATTTACTCGTTGTTGCACTGTATACGTTTTACGGTCGTGTACCACTATATACGTTTTATTGATAGAGGTTTCCAGTAATGTAATAATTCACGATCCTGCCAGAAAGGCAGAAAAAAATTATCTCAAAGAATAATTTATATATTTATACATCATCTCATTATAAGCGTACCACCATTGAATTAAACGGTCCTATGAATCTTTGCAAGTAATAGATAAGAATAATATTAAGGCGTTAGTTATTTTACTTATGACGAGAAAATATAGGTTTTTAACTCTTGTCTTAGCAAAAATGTACACATTTTGATAAAAAACAATGAGTTAATGACTGGAATATATAATTTCAGAGACGAAACTTTTTATGCCAGTTTTTGCACATGAGAAAAAAATGTTGCAAATCTTAAATAATGTATTTAGTGAGTAATCTTCCTGTAATCATAATTAAATTTCGAGATATATAAATGGATAGATTAGTTCGTGTTTACGGGCGCGTCAATTGCTATGGTCACTAGTCCCATAACTTAAGAGCATGTTTTCTTTATCATGGGAGGTGGCGGGATTGTTCTCCTTGCTGGTTGTCGAAATCCGGCGCCGACCTACCCATCGGCTTGGTGGGTTTCCTTCATACAGGTATCTTCCATCCATGGGACACCGCCCCCAACGGGAGAAGCTGTGGTCACCCGACATGTGCTATAGTGTAGTGCATGTACGTGTAAGTGCAGGTAAGTCAGGGGTGGGGATAGGATCAGAAGACGAAGGAAATATCGTACGCGATCCATGGCCCGTTTGTTAGGGTACTAGTCTAACATTCGGCTATTATTGATCGGAGAAACCACGAAAACTACCGGTCAGAACAACCGGCCGCTAGAATATTCCCTCAGACAGCGACTGAGTTCGAGCCAATGTCGAAAATCTTTACATCGTCGGGACTCAAACCCTAGCACATTTCGGCCGGTGTTGCTGCAGTGACAACAGTTGATACGCTGAGCCACCTCAGTCGGTGAGATAGATAACCATATTTTATAAATTGTTAATTGGAATTGGTCATGAAGAAAAAATTGAAATATATGAACATATATGAACATGTGTTATATTTTTGTACGATACCGCGCCAGAATTTTTTGTGAGGTAGTATTTTTTGAAGCTGAAAAAGCTAATACCATCTTTACAATTTTGGGTAACTCGTTCGTGGTTTTTACTATTTGTTTTCTGATGTTTTACGTTTAAAGCATTTCATATACGTAAATTTGCATTTGAAGAGAATTAAGTGCTTCAGAGTTTCTTGAGAATACAATAGTAGAACATTACTACAGATACATCAATAACACTCACCAAGCCACATTTGTTAAATTATGCAAACTTGCGAATGAGGCTTCTAGTTAGAATTTTGACACTGATTTATTATTAGGTTCCTACATAGTGATATTCCACCACGACGGTTCTTACAAGATGGTTCCACACGGTGTTTGTGAATGAAACTGAAATGCAAGGACACTCTAATTCCGTAAACAGCCTTTGACATCTTGTCATATCCACCAGTATTTTACTTACGTGATTATAATTCACATGGTAATTCTACATTCTAAAAAGATTTTACAACACGTTTACGACGTTAACCGTATACAATTGTGCTTACACTCGAGTTTCATTCTTATTACTCATAAAGTGAAATGTCAGCTTTTAAGAAGCCATCACTAAATCACTGGAAACTTTCCTACTACGTAAAATGCGCTTGGCTTAGTTCGTTACAATGGATATTCTTATTCGCCTTGATGAAGAAAACGTTCAGAAATTCCTCTCCCGAGCTCGACTTCGCCAATCAACCGACCGAACCACGTAGGCAGGTCCGTGTGTCAGGTTGCGTACGCTTCCCTCACGGTAGAGACAAAACGCAGTCGGAACTGAAGGACACTTTAATATCGCGCCGGAAGATTGAAAGGAGGAAAAAAAGGAAGCAGCGACCTCGCGACGCAGCATTTAATAAGCTCCCTGGCGCGGAGTGGCCGTGGCGGGGCGGGAGAGGACGAATCGAGAACGGAGGAGGGGTCGGGGACGAGGAAGGGGTGATGGTGGGGGTGGGGTGGGGTCCGGGGCCATGGCTGGAATATCGGAGAGGGGCATGGTGACGAGAATGGGCGCTGGCAAGTGCTGCACGAAGTCGCTTGCCTGCGATGGAAATTACGCGGTGGATAAAGGCACAAGAACGGGAAGGAGATGAAAGAGAAATGGTGCTCATTGAGGGAGGAAGAAAATTAGGAAAAGTATTAAAGGGAAAAGAAACTGTAAATAGGTAGCGGTAAGGACACAGGAAAGGAGAGGAAAATGATGAAAATATATGCAGGAACGACCGGGAAAGATTATACAAGCAAGGCAAGCGAAATTCGAAAGTGGAGATGATGGGAGCAGACAAAAGAGGGTACAGGAGAGACAAGTGTGTAAATCACGGTAAGACGATGAGGACAACGCGAGACGGCGACAACTTCGTTTGGCAAAGGCAGAAGTATCCCATGCACACGAGTGCCAAAGAACAAGATAGTACGCTAGGAAACTACAGCACCGAAACCTGTGGATAATAGTGTTTTTGTGATCACTCAAACGTAAACAAATAAGGAAATAGCAGAACTTTATTTATTTATTTATTTATTTATTTATTTTACGTCAAACAGTTAAAAACTGCGTATGACGTGCTATGGGGAAAAGTGAATTGTGTGCACATTTTCAAAATTCTGTGATCCCTACACTAAGTCATATACTACTTAAATTTTGAATTTTTGAAAGGGAGAAAAAAACTCCCATGTAATAAAATCTATTTTCAAGGATAAACAAGCAATAAATTTTGAATTTTGAAAGGGAGAAAAAACAAACAAAAAAAACTCCCATGTAATAAAATCGATTTTCAAGGATAAATAAGCAATAAATTTTGAATTTTGAAAGGGAGAAAAAAACAAACAAAAAAACTCCCATGTAATAAAATCTATTTTCAAAGATAAATAAGCAATAAATTTTGGCTCTTATTACTTCCTGCCGCGACAACATGGAAACGATAATTTGAATAATTGTATTTCCCACTGAATTCTAGAAGACGTGCACAGAAAATGAAGTTACATTTATGTCCAGAAGCAAAACAAGGGGCCATCTCAGCATTTGCTCAATGGATCAGGGAAACTGGACGAAAAACCTGATCGAGATGGGGGTCATTGACCCGGAAGCTGTGTTACAATAGTTGTTACAGGTTGTTTATACTCATTTATACAGTCCAAATGGTAATTAATGCATTATGTATCATTGTTAAAATTAATGTTACTTTTCTTGTGATGCTCAGTATAGTCTCTAATTGTATAGAAACAGTTATGCAGCAGAAACGATTTCACTTGTGATTTAAACTTTTCTATTGAATTTAATCGTTTAATGTCATCTGGCAAAGTGTTGTAAAATAATGTACATGTATTGTATGTGAATTTTTTGTAATGAGCTGTTGATACTGTCACCTGATGAATATGATTTCTACGTCGAGTGTTATAGTAATAGACTTCGGCATTTTCTGAAAATATATTCCCGCCCTTAAGCAAGTCATTTTTTACAAAAACCACTGATTCGTAAATAAAAAGACACGGTAATGGTAGAATTCCTAGATTAATGAAGAGAGGCTTACATGAATCACGTGGGTGGGATTTGGTTATTATTCGTACAATTCGTTTTTGTAATCTAAAAGTCTGGGAGCAATAAGATGTATTTCCCCAGAATATTATGCCATATCTCAGGCGGGAATGAACATTCGCGAAGTATACACAACGAGCAGTATGAAGGCTGACTGAATTTGCAAGAATTCTGAACGCGTAGCATAATGAACTTAATTTTGTGTTCAATTCATTTAAATGGACGTTCCATTTAAGGTTTGACTGAATTGAGAGACCTAAAAATTTTGTTGCCTTAACATCAGTCAATGGTACACTGTTCATTTTCAATGGAACACAGAATTGTTTATTTGATATGGAAAACTGCATTAAAACGTTTTCTTTTCGTTTACTATTAATTTGTTATTTCGGAACCAATTTGAAACATCTGATATTGTACTATTTACGGTTTCTTTATTGCAAAGGATGTTCGTATCATCCGCAAAGAGAACCGTTCTTCCGTTTCGAATCGTCGAGGGCATATCGTTTACGTAAAGTAGGAACAGAATAGGGCCTAAAATCGATCCTTGAGGAACTCCACATGCAACGGGCAAAGAGTCGGAAAGGTGCGTACGTAATGTTCCATCATTCCAGTAAGGTATTTCAACTTTCTGAGATCGTTGTTTAAGGTACGAACATAACCAATCTAGAGCAATACCACGGATTCCATATGAAGGTAATTTGAAAGTAAAATGTCATGATGAATGATGTCAAAAGCTTTTGAGAGATCTAAAAATAATCCAATAGGTGCCTCGTTTTGATCTAATGATGAGGCGACATCTTTAAGAAAAGAAAATATAGCAAAATAAAAAAATAATAAAAATATAGCAATATAAAAAAGAAAATAATGTAATAGTACAGTTTGCAAAAAAAGACGAACACCCATTTTGTACCGAAGCAACGTTAATATGAATATAAATCTTTCTTTCAATAAATACAAGACGCTATATTTTTTTTTATCAATTCGGAGCGTAAATTTATCCCGCATCCACCTGCTTCCAGAAAAAAATACAACTCTCCCCATCACACGATGTAGGCCAGTTCTCGGTAATCCATCAATTATTCTCGAGCGGTCGCAATCTGCGTCCGGACACGAACGCTCCCTGCCCCCCCCCCGCCGCGAGCCCCTTCGGTCGCCCCATGGGGCGGCGTTGGGCACGTGCCCGGAGTCACGGGCGGGCCCCCTGGACGTGACGTCATTAACACCGCTGCCCGGCCCCTGGGGCCCCGGGGTACAGCTGGTCGCGAAAGGAAGGCGATGCATAAAATCGCGGAGTTCGATGGGCGCAAGAAGTCACAAACTAAGTATAGACATTTACGGAACTAGTATATAAAGCGAGTCTTTGCTGAACGAATCAATCACAGACTATTAAATGCGTACATTATTTTTCGCACTAATTCTTGGAAAGTAACGATGGGGTCAATGACCCCCATCTCGATCAGGTTTCTGTCCAGTTTCCCTGATCCATTGAGCAAATGCTGAGATGGCCCCTTGATTTGCTTCTGGACGTAAATGTAACTTCACTATGCGCACGTTTTGTTGAACTTTCCTCTTGATTGTAGTGGTAGTAGAGCTTAGGGTGCGTTCCTATTTTGTTAACAATACAGAAAAATCAAATGTTCGTTCCTTTACCATTAAAAATAAGTTTTCTATAATTTGGCAACGAAAATATCTAGTTTTTGAATGTTATCTCTCGCTTTTTTAAATATTATTATTATTATTATTATTATTATTATTATTATTATTATTATTCAACTATTAATAGTTAAATTATTGGGAAGTGATTCTGAAACTCAAGAAAGCGTGCGCAGATTTTCTCCCCCATACGTCACATACAGTTTTTGACTGTTTTTTTGACTAAATAAATAAACAAGAAGATAATATTGGAATCGTTCTCAACAAGCGATGCGGCAGCCATATTGATTCATACCCCAAGGATTAGTTTTCTTTGCAGTTATTAAGACATCAAAATAGTAGTTAGCATTTGGCGGGAGAGCAAATTAGATGAAAATTTGAGTTAGTCCCCGACAACGAAGGCGGTGTGGGTCGGCGCGCTGTCGTCGTTACACTTCCAGAAAGCGCTGATCTCCTTACGGACGCGGACGCGGGCATTTAGTCTCTAGAGCCCTTGTTTGTAGAACTGGACGTTTACGGTGTGTCTGGGAGGTACGAACGCACTGTGTACTATCCCCTTTACGTCATCGTGGTCTCTAGTGGAGTGGCGTAGACGACCACCCGAACCCTGAGTCTCGCAGCACCACTCACGTCGTTAGCTTGAAGGTGCAGGAAGTAAGAAAGCAATGCTAAGCTCCTGGTAGTCAGGATCGCCCAGCTACCCACCAGTTGGGCCTAAGGCGCGTCGACCTTTGGGCAGTATTGGGCGAAGGAAGCTTTTCGGAGTACTCCAGATCCCACTTTAAATCCGGCGGGAAACTAGATACCACCCGTCAGGTTGCCCAGGTTTCGGCATTACCCACATCGATAGCTGGCGGTGAGACGGAATGGGAGCTCTGATCCACCTGGACTTTAGTTCAGGTGGTCCCCAGTTGGGCTGTCGGCTTCGTCGTGGCAGTGGCCCCATACTCTGGGCAAAGAGGAGAGAACTTGTTCCCGGCGCATGTCAGTGGCACACTGTTTTGACTCCGGTACTAATCTAGATAGCTAGTAGCTCTGAGCTGGCAGGGCGGCCCGACCCGGACATTGTATGGGGAGGTTACCGTGAGGGTCAACTGCGTTCTGGCGGATCCAGATACAAATCCAAAGGCGTACTTGTGCGCCTGTGGGGGTGAGGATAAGATGCTAGCGTCTAGGTGCCCACCCCGAGGTTCATCCCCTTTGGTAAAGGACAAGAATGTGCTATGCAACACATGCCCTTTATGTAAAAAAAGCAATGAGCATGACGCTCTCACACGCGATTTGCTCATGCGAGCCTTCTTGGAGCGCAGAGGCGCGGAAGTGTGACACTCCGCGCCCTGCCCCTTTGTTTCCGAGTCTTACTGGAAGATCCAAGTCTCCTTCATGTGGATAAATCCAGATGCCGGTGATAAGAGTGTCCAAAAATTAGAATGAAAGTTTCTAGTTTCCACCGTCGTCTCTTTCAGCTTCACGCAAACCGTTATCGCGTATCTTTCATCCAAAGATGTCTTCATTCTCAGTACGACATGACTACTATACAGGAGCTCACAAACTTACTCGCTGTAATCTCCCACGTGGACTATTTAACCGTTGAAACGCTAAACCTCCCCTTACCCTATCCAAACTAGTCTGACCGATCGGCGACTTATATTGGCGTCAAAAACATTGCGACAGATTACGTTTGGGATAGACTTTGTAATTAGGATACAGTTACCAGCAATGTACAAACCGCACGATTCCGAACTCAAAATAAAAAACAGTTGTGGCGACCCGTGCACCTACGACGATGACCCATCCACAACATTGATGTTATGGCGATGGGTTGCCCGGGAACTAACATAATAAGGTGGCTACAGTGAAAAGGAGTAGCAGTGAAAAGTCTTCTTATCATTTCTAATAGTTGATTTATATACGCTTGAGTTAAATTGATCCAAAATATATTGATTTATATTATACTTGCATATTCATTTCTTTCTCCACAAGAGAGAGTTCTGATAAAAAATCGATATTAAAGTCATGCTCGCTTCCACAGATGTCAAGGAAAACGACACGCTCGTAGCAAACTAATTATATTTTACACAACCCCATATTTCCGTCCTTTGAGTAGAAACCCCCTTTCACTCTCTCGCACGCAAGTGTGAGAGTGACAGAGGGTTCCTACTCAAAGAGAGAATATAAACAAGCCACAACATTTTCTTCACCTAAAGGTTGAGCGAGACTTCTCCAAAATGAAGCCTAGAGAGAACCATTTTCTGCTAAATCTTAGCGAATGGTTAACAGCAACGATGTGAGAAATATTAAAAAAACATTACTATTCTGTAGTTTTTGAAAAATCAAGACAGACAGACAGACAGACAGACAGACAGACAGACAGATGGATGGATGGTCAGACGTGTTACCGCAAACCAAGTTTTCGATATCAACGACCCATCCAAAAAACTTGGATTATGGCTACACTATTCGTTAGAGGAATTAATTTACTACATATTAAAACAAGAATTATCCACTTTTTCATTACAATTTTTTCTGCAAAAAAATCTTTGTTTTCGCTGCAGCTTTACATAATGTTCTCTATACTACGTATGTAGTATGCAACAATGTAAAACGGGCTGTGACAGCCTAGAAGTGAAGATAAGCGTTTGCTAATCTGAGGGGCATGGCTGGTCTTTAGATCTACTCAGCCTCCTTTCCAAACGAGTACCAATATTTACTGGCTTTACCAACAGTAAACATGCGGATAAAGCATAGCGCTTGCTATACCATCATCTATACACCATCAAAAACGTCATATTCACCTCTTCTGTAACCCGAGATAGAAACTTGTACAAAAATAATTCTGAAAGACGTGTTTATTTAGGAGTCATAATCTTGTATGACCCAACACAGATTGTACCTGCAGTACATATGAACAGAGTTTACTTCTTAAGTGGGAAATTTTCCTTTGTACACCAACACGCACATTAACTCCGGAAAAAGTCTAGTAAGCTTTTCAATACGCGCGGTTTTTAAAACAGAGGAACGTGACATACACCATTGCCTTGTTCTGCCGACGTTGCTCATGCATGCATAATAAAAGCACTGAATTCAATTCCCCGCTCCCGAGGACCCAATCCAGTCGCTATCAAAGAAAAGTGGCGCCGTAACAGTTGCATTAGCACCTCGCGCAGGAGAGTCTATCGCCGCGACCGGCCTTACGTGCCTCGACTGCAACTCCGAGATGGCGCCTCCGCCAGCTCGGATTGCTGCTCGCGCACACGAGCGGACGCGGCCCTCCAGTAACGAAGAATTGCACTTGAGCAAAGTATCCACTGCGGTAATGCACGGAGGTGTTGATTTAACGGCAAACGGTTCTATATACAGTACAAAAAATGGGAGCGTGTCCTTCAGAACGCTCTTCATTCTACATGACTTTTCTATATACTGTATTATCTTACAAATTATTACTACGACCAAATTATTAGAAGTTAAATTAAGAACCCCTCAATCAAAAATGGGAGCGTGTCCTTCAGAACGCTCTTCATTCTACATGACTTTTCTATATACTGTATTATCTTACAAATTATTACTACGACCAAATTATTAGAAGTTAAATTAAGAACCCCTCAATCAAAAATGGGAGCGTGTCCTTCAGAACGCTCTTCATTCTACATGACTTTTCTATATACTGTATTATCTTACAAATTATTACTACGACCAAATTATTAGAAGTTAAATTAAGAACCCCTCAATCAAAAATGGGAGCGTGTCCTTCAGAACGCTCTTCATTCTACATGACTTTTCTATATACTGTATTATCTTACAAATTATTACTACGACCAAATTATTAGAAGTTAAATTAAGAACCCCTCAATCAAAAATGGGAGCGTGTCCTTCAGAACGCTCTTCATTCTACATGACTTTTCTATATACTGTATTATCTTACAAATTATTACTACGACCAAATTATTAGAAGTTAAATTAAGAACCCCTCAATCAAAAATGGGAGCGTGTCCTTCAGAACGCTCTTCATTCTACATGACTTTTCTATATACTGTATTATCTTACAAATTATTACTACGACCAAATTATTAGAAGTTAAATTAAGAACCCCTCAATCAAAAATGGGAGCGTGTCCTTCAGAACGCTCTTCATTCTACATGACTTTTCTATATACTGTATTATCTTACAAATTATTACTACGACCAAATTATTAGAAGTTAAATTAAGAACCCCTCAATCGAAAAATGGGAGCGTGTCCTTCAGAACGCTCTTCATTCTACACGACTTTTCTATATATCTTACAAATTATTACTATGACCAAATTATTAGAAGTTAAATTAAGAACCTATGAATCAAAAAATGGGATCGTGACCTTTAGAACGCTTTTCGTTCTACTTGACGTTTCTCTCATTCGAAAGTTCAGACGCTTATTTTACCTAAAATATGCACGCAAAACTGCATTTATTATTAATAAAATCGGTACGCAAAAAATCTTGTATTCTAGCTAATTATATTCTAGCTGAAAATGTATGTATGTATGTACATAATGGAAAATCACGTTATAAGTGAAATTATTGTAAAAAAATAATTATAAAAATCAAATGTCTAACTCGGGAATTTACATCTCACACACTTACATAGAAGAAAACATCTTTTCTTTGTAATCTTGATTGCAAGACTTACACCAGCATTTTTTATCATTCCGTCTATTACAAATATTATTTTACATCTAGTAGTCTCTTGAGTCCTCTAGCGCTGTGTGTTTCTTCCTCCAAAACACAATGATTGGAAAAAACAGATAAAAGTGATAATGTGCAATGTTGCATAGTGACGTGTTTAAATGACTAACACTTATAACTAGGCCTAATTTCTGAAGGTTATTGCACACAGAGAAAGTGTTGTCTATATATTAAAAGCAGGAAAAGCTTTTGTAGAAATAAGGAATTAGTCTGCGATGGAAATAATATCGATACAATAAGTTAATATCGTATGAATAATTATCAAATGCTTATAAATATTATGAATTTTCACTTCCGGTTTGAAGCTTTCCAAATTCAAAATTACTTTGTAAATATGAAATATTAATTCCATGCTGTGCACATAATTCAAATTATGCTTTAAAAAAGTAGGAATTATGTAACTCTCCGAGTCTCCATTTTCAAAAATACCGCAGTGCAATGTCGGAAAGAAAGGTTTTCTTTCAATCTCGTATGAATTTATATATATAACTAAGACTCCAAAATCAATTTTTGGGGAAAACAGTTTTGGAGAAAATTGGCTGAACGCTTTAGCCGCTAGCGTTGTTCACAGAGGAGCCCTGTAATAAGAGTTTTTCTGCTGAAAATTAGTAGTTTTTTTCGCGCAACATTTCATAACTTTTTCTGTACTGCGCAGTCAGTAGCGAGAAAGTAACAATTCTTATCGCCTTTCATTTTATGTTTCTTGTTGATTGTTTCGAGGTGAAGCAAAGAACTGGAATATCCCGCTCTGCTTTGTCAAATTTCAGTAGGACTGGTGTAGATGCAGAATACCTGGTCAAAATTTTATAACCTTCACCCTGGATTTGCTAGATGCATTAGGCAACTAATATTGTTAATCATATGCTTGATGAATATTGATGTTAATACTATTATTAGTAACAAGTATTGTATTGCAGCTGTACTATCAATGACACCAACTCGATCAGGATTGTCATCCAGGTTCCCTTGATCCTTTGAATGTGAGCTCTGAAATTTAAAGATAATTTCATACGAGATGTTTTTACTCCGACGTTCAAATTTATTTAAAAATTACTACCAATTGTATTAAAGTAAATGTTATAACCCCCATTTCTTCTTTTTTTTCAAATGTTAGTAGCCACAACACTAGTTAACTTTAATGATAATTAAATTACATTACGCAACATACTGTATATAGAGGAGTCTCAAGACTAAATGTTACAAATTGAAGAGCATGTATGTGGTCAAAGATTATCACGTTTGACCAATGATTACATGACTGGAAATTTTGAATAAAGGCACACGTGACATTCATAGATAACTCATCCTACACTGGTATTAGACAGGAAGACAAAATACAAATATTTGATTGCATTAGAAAATATACAAATAAAATCGAAACAGAGGGATAGAGAACATGGAATTCAAGAAAAGAACACATTCCTAGGTCGTTTGATAAGTCCAGTCAATTTCCATAAAAGAGCGCGAATTGTTAATAAACATTGGCATTGTTAGAAAGCATTATTCTTGTGAAATAATTATTTGAATCTTCAAACAAATGTGACGCGTTGTTTGTTGGCAACCATATGTTGGCCATATATAACCATATGTTGGCAAACATATGTTGGCAACCAGTTGAATGTGTGAGTTTGACGTGCGGGATAGGAGATAGACAAAATGAATTTCGTGCTATGATTATACACTTTCATTCGATAGAGTACACTGCAGCGAAGATCAAACCGAATGAGACGAAGAAAATTTGAACTCTGCACCAGCGTTAAAAACAATTTACTTCTGGATTAAAGAGTTAAAACGTGGTTGCAGAAGCCCAAAAATGCAGCTCGCTCCGGCCGGACATTTGAGGTCAGCAGACCGAAAACCATCGAAAAAGTTCACGATCTGGAAGATCTCAAAATTAAAGTGCGTGGGATAGCCGATACTGTTCGCTTCTCAACTGAACGACTGCACTTCGTCTTGTACGAGAAACTGACCTTGACAAGGCTGTGCGCGAGAGGGGTGCCACGATTGTTCAACTGACTCGGAAGAACATGTCAAAGCATAATTTAGCAATGTTGATGTGAAATCAGTAGAACGTTTGGCGCAAATTCGTGGCCATGGATGAAATTTTCATCCGTCACTGAACTCTTGAAACCAAAAAAGATTCAAACAAGTTGATAACGGCTGTGAGAGGGTATCAAAGAAAGCGGAGACAATTTTGTCGGTGGAAAGGTGGTAGTCACTGTGTTTTGTTTTGTTTTTGTTGTTGTTTTTTGTGTGGTATTCTCAGGGTATAATCAGGGAGTAAATTATTTGGGAGGAGGCAGAAAAACAACTGGGCTCAATTACGCTTCATTATTAAATCGTTTAAAACGGAATTGATTGAAAAACGGCCAAGACTGACATACAAGAAATTGCTTTTCAGTTGGGATTCGAATTGGTTCGTCATCCAGCATAATCACCGCATTTAGGATTGAAGAATTATTTCTATTTCCAAACTTAAAACATTGGCTTGATGGGCCGAAATTTTCATCAAGCAAGGAAGTGACTGTTGCTGTAACATTGTATTTTGCAGAGGTTTTACAAAATTTTCACTATTTCTCCGATGGGATGAAAAAATTGGAAACACATTGGGTCAAATGCACAGGCCTACAAAGTGACTATGTTGATAAGTAAAGTGAGATTGTTCCTAAAAAGAAGTTCTTTGTTCAATTTTTACCAAACATATCAAACAGCCCTTATTTTACTCCTATTTCAGACGTCACATACAGTTTACACGTTTTATACGAAAACTGCAACCCATTAGAATCCAATGGAAATGGGAATACAACCCACCGTATAGGCGCACTGCCACAGTCACGGCATTCGGCATCATCTCAGCTTTTCACCCACGCGACGCCTGGGCTGTCCTCGTCGCAGTCGCCCGCCCTCCGCCCCCGCCCCGCCCCGCCCCCTACTCTTCGCTTCCGCCGCGCCGACGAGCGGGAAGCAGCTGCAGGAAACGAGTCGCACCGAGAGAGGCAAAAAAGCGAGCGCGTTTTTTTTTTCTTTCTTTCTTTCTCTCCTCTTGCAAAAGGAAAAGAGGCGCCGCATAAGAAAGTCAGCTCCCATAATCACGTGTAGGATATGGACGTAAACATTACCGGTCTGGCGGCAGATAAGAATTTCGGCAACGAGAGTTCCGAGGCGAGGCAAAGAGAAGCGCACAGTGGTCCGAAATGCTGCCGAAAGATCCGGCGAACATTTTTGTACGAACCGAGTGTAACAAAAATAAGACTGCAGAAGATAAACTTCACAAGGGTAAAATGTGTAAACTAATTCTTAGCACAATTTCATCATAAGCAATGAACGATTGGGATCCAACTTATTCCCACTTCAAAAGCAAAATGACATTTTTTATCAAGTTGAAGTTTCTAATGTAATTTCATTAGGCAATACATTGTTTCTTTTTACAAAGTCACCTAGTTTACATCATCGTTCTGTTAGCTGGCAAATCTTCAATGGAAATTAATGGAACTTTCACGGATTGTGGTGTTCTTACTCCCGCAATACTCAGACGTTTACATGGTAGAAACAAATTGCAAAAATTACACAGAAATGCCAAATCTGCAATTCCAGTACGACTCTCTTTGTTGAGCCTCGAATCCTTCCATTTCCATGCTTATTTCGTGTGCCCACTCACGGGAACTACGGATCATGTGTGAAATGTGCGAGATATGGTCGTCGTGACATGCCGAGTGCGCCGGTTATGACAAAGGGCGTTACACTTAAGAATACTGAAAATAAAAATCTTATTTTGTAGTATAACGCCATTTGTTCTATTCTCAGATTTCAAGCAAATAGAACATGTTAGTTTGTAATTCGAACTAATTCTTTAGCAAATATTATTATATATTAAATATTATAATATATTAAAGCTTATTGCAAATTATCAGAGGTATTCACTTTCACCCCGTTTTCTAAACACAAAAGAATGCACTTTCGTCAAAAAAAAACTTTTTAAAGCATTTCGCAATATTATTCAGTTGTCGTCTAATCACTGTAAACTTCAGTTGTCGTAAATTACTGCTATGGTATTTGCCTGAAACTAATCGGACACAGCACGAAAAACTACTTAGCAGTCGGTGCTGGAAATCGTCTCCAGGCAGCAACTGAATCCGACCTAGCCGGTGTTAAAAATTCCTTGTCGGGGCGCGTACCCCAGGACCACCTGTCCGAAGACCCGGGAGTGGTTACATTTTTGAGGTAGTCATTTCCATTAAGTTACTAATTACTACTATAATTTTAATTGACTTCCTTGATAAAGTCAACAATTATTTTATTTTAATAATTACTTAATTCAATATTTCTTTGAATAACATTATATAAAACTCAATAATCAACACGGCTGTTATTATTACTCATTACGTACACTCCCTTCGTGAGATTTGTTCGCTTGAAAAATGACGAAACACATTTATCAAACCACATGCAAGTTTTACTCATTTCCAAAATCCTGTGTTAAAGATCGAGATGAAAGATTTGAACAGTTTTATCCAACTGCATAATGCAAGAGAAGAAATATATTCGTGTCTTTTTCGTTTATCTCTGGTTTATATTTTCAATTATTAAACAATTTTCATTGAAACAGACTAAAATCATTCTAGTATGCAGGGAACGATGTATAATAATCATGTACACGTTATCTAAAACTGACTTGTGATTCGCGACTAGCCGCTTTTATTATTCTGTCGATTCCATTTCAGCGAAAAAAGTTTTAAAACCCCCGTCGTTTTGAATAACACAGAAACACTCTACAAGCAATATGAAATGCATGTCTACATTTCACATTTGACGGAAATTTGCATACACGTTTGCATTTTTTTCATGTGTTTTAAAATTTATTTAACATTTTATATTAATCGATTTTTTTTTAAATTTCACTATACTGAGAAAATTCAATGTAATATAGCGCCCCTTTGCAAGTTGTATGTTCGATAATTTCGTCTCAATATTTTAAGCGTGCTTTTCGGCCTTTCGATCCAGTGTGCGTGGGAGGGGGAGGCATGGAAACGAAAAGCCGGGAGCGGAGGAGCGCGGTGGGGGAAAGAGGGGGGAGGCGAGGGGAAGGAGTGCGGCTGCGAATTCCACTCCCATCTCCGTCGTCCTCGCGGCGCCGCCCCGCCCCCTTCCCGGCCCTCAGCGCTCCTCACACCCCCGCCGCCCAGCCAAGTGCGAATAGCGGCAGCAATGAGCACGCGCGGGGCCATCGTTGGCTCCCGGGGCGGCGCACGACAATGGGAGCAAAGGCCACCCACGCCAAGGCACGGGCGCACGTCTAGGCAAGCGTTTCTCGCTATGAAACACGACGGTCAGAAACAAAAACTCGGATTCAAAGATGTGGAATGGCGTACATTTTTTTATTAATGAAATGCGGTACGAGAAACTAGGTGCTACAACAGCACATTCATTCTCGCGTTATTCGAAACGGCTACATAATAATGAAATGTTGCATTTCTGCGCTACCAACACCTCAGCAGTAGAACAGTTGAGGAAACATTACGAAATCAACATACTCACTACAGATGATATCAGATAACTATTAACAAGATATCAGATAACTATAACAAGTAAAACCTCAATTGTTCTACTGCAGAGGTAATTCAATGGGATCGCAGTTCCCACACTAAGCACCTGATGATGTAACAAAACTAGTTACGAAACGTTGTGCAATTGCTAGAATAAATGATTGTCATAAAAAACTTTGGATACTTTTATTTGCAAAGATATCTATGTCTATTCGCTTGACGAATGATATCAATCCTTGGTAAAAACGCTAATTTCCATCTGAATTCCAATTTGAACTTGTTTATCAGTTATTTTACATCATACACAGTTGATAAATAACTCTAACACTAATAAACTAATTAAATTACTAATACTCTAAATTTCTAATATTAAGGTAATTAATTACCGCCTTTTTATACATTGACATCGCCTCAAACGAATCGCAGGAAAATGAAACTTTACGGTACTTTCTCTTCTTACGTTAAATAGTGTGAGATGTTCTCATTTATCTAAATGGGACACATTGTTTTTTGTACGATATTATTGGCGTAGATGGAGTTGAACTGAGACATTGTAGGGTAACAATTGGATCATACAGGGTCTCATTGTTTCGTTTTCGTATGGTCTGATGCAATATTCTCTCTACTGCAGTGTGTATAATCCAAAGCTTATGCTTCATTGTTTTGTATGGAGCAAAAACTACTTCATTCTTTGATTTCTCTATATAATTGTCATTAACATCTTTTCCAAAATCAGCTTTCATCCTCCAAGCTTCCACCAAAATCGACAATTACGTGTAACAATAGACATCCTTGATGAAAGAAAGGGTACGTCCTTTATATTTCAATATTTTTCACAGTACAAGATTAACATAACCGTGATCATCAATATCTCTTCCATTACTCGATTTTAAGATCACAGTACCTCGAAAACTGACAACTTTGTATTGTCACAGAAGTTCTTTA
Organism: Teleogryllus occipitalis; assembly: GCA_011170035.1. Lineage (NCBI taxonomy): Eukaryota > Metazoa > Arthropoda > Insecta > Orthoptera > Gryllidae > Teleogryllus > Teleogryllus occipitalis. The sequence goes on from BLKR01006109.1 coordinate 43,862, forward strand.
CTGCCAGTTTTCGTATTTTTAATCTTGTTAGATATATAACAATTTCAGTATTGAAAGTATAACCTTTACAGAACATGAAAAACACTATCGTTGCCACTAACATCTCTTCCATTTCCGAAATGTTGATCCCCACTCAATCGCCAGGAAGACAATTATGTAGTAACAGAGAATTGCTCTATGTCCTACATGTTTTCGTGTTTCAAATATTTATAATTATACAAACAACTACAATAATTTGAAGTGTCAACATATGACGTTTACAATACAATATCCGCACAATCCTCGTCACCAAAATCTCTTTCATCAACTACCACTACCTCCAATCCGAGAATTATGTCATCGAGACGGCCCTACAAAGCAATATCAAGAAGTTGTCTGCGTCCTATAAGATTTCAAAGTATGGCTAACTTTATTGCTGTTTAATAATTTGAATTTTTACGATTAGACCTTCGCAAAACAAGATCAATATAATTAGTACCAAATGTTCGTTCATTATTTACTTTTACTTCTCGCTTTATCCCCCAAATCGACAATTACACATTATCATTGAAGTTTATTACGTCTTGTAAGCTTTTGTATGTTATTGTTGAAAATATAACAATTTCAAGTATCGACATTTGACCTTTTTGTACAAGATTTACTCAATATTCGCCACTAACGCCTCTTCCTTAATTACCAACTCCATCAACAAATTCGACAATTCGACACCCATGCAAACATTCCGCATTAGGTGAATCATCTTTTTACAATCCCATCACACGGATACTCAACTTTATGTCAGAACCTGGACTTTACGTTGCGTTACGCATTGTAGACCCATCATGAGCTCAGTTTATTACGAACAAAGATTTCTGTTTTCTGCTTTTTCTGATCGCCCTTCCACTGAGAACGAGTCACCAGACGGAGCTAAGTATGACACCTGTATGTTCCCGCACAAGCCGCGCCCCGACATATTCCCCTCGCATGTTCTATTATGTTCACTACATGTTCTCTTGAATGATCAACATATGCTCTCTTTGTATGTTCATCGCATATTTTCCGGCATGTAGCACCGCCCCATTTGTACCCCACATGTATCACCACTCTCTCCCAATATGATTGCCTACATTTTTCCTCACAGATTCATCACAGGTTCCCACAAGTATTCTGCGTTCCAGTGACCAGCGCTTCGGCCACAGTAGCTTCAAACATGCCGATAACTTTAACTTCCCCGCCTCAAAAACGACTGCCCATGTGATCTCAAAATGCTGCACCCACTCCCAGATTGCGCCACTTCAGAATACTGAAACATGTTAAAGCAGCCGCAGTCATGGGCGGGTGGACGGTGTTCCTCGAAGTCCAATCCATCAGAGGACGGGACCGGCAACGGTAGCTCAGTGCATCAATTAATGTCACTGCAGCGCCTCTTACCGGGAGATTCTAGATTCGAGTCCTGACGGCGGCAGGATTTTCGACACTAGCTTTTCAGCTAGGTCGAATTAAGTCGCTGTCTGGAGGAGAATTCTAGCAGCCGGCTGCTCTGATTGGTAGTTTTCCGTAGTTTCTCCGATCAACACCAGGCGAATGCCGAAACAGTACCCTTAAAAACGAGCCACGGACCGCGCGCGATCTGACCTTCCTCTTCCTTGTCCTATTCTCTCCTCACACACACTTCCACTAACATACACTACACTACCACATATTCCGGGAGACCGGTCGGGAGCTTAGAGCTTGTCCCGGCTGGGGCGATGCCCCGCTGGTGGGGGAGTCCTGGTTAGGGGGAAACCCTACTAGCCGACGGTAGGTCGGCGCCGGATCTCGCCATCCGGCGGGGGAAGATCACCGCCATCTCCGGAGAAAAAACAAGCGCTACACTAACGGGACTAATGACCGAAGTAGTTGACGTGCCCGGAAACATCAATCAATCAACCAAACAATCGGAGGACGGAACCGGAGGTGGTGCTAGTCAAGAGGTCGTTGTAGACACCTCTATTTGCGATGCATACCCGAGACGTCTTGGCGAGCGCTAAGGTGAGAAATACGAACATATTCGCCTCTTCGTAGCAGTCAGGAACTTCCGGAACGTGAGCTTCCTCCCCATGGTGGAAGGCGCTCTGGGCGAGTTGGGTGAAGCGAATGTAAGTTCACCTCCAGCAAAAAAAGACGCGCAGACTATGAGTGCCCATTGTCGCCGAAGTCATGTCGGGGAGCGCTGCATGCTATTTCCTCTACACCGCCCAGAATCACCTCGTCCCAGTCGAGTACAGGCGGGAATACACACCTACAAAATACTCCTGTGCTCGGTGGGAATGAAGGGGCAGTGCAGGCTTCTTTCAATCGCGGGTAAAATGTGAAATAGAGTATGAATTAGGTATTAATAAGTGTATGTGTATATATAAGTATAATTGAATTTATATGTTTATAAGTGTATATGTTTCTGTCTAAATATAATACAAGAAAGTCAGAAGCGCTTAGAACATACAAACTGTGAAGTTTAAGATGCACAGTGTAAATAGTGTTCGTTGTTTTACCAAAACATGTAAATAATTAGAATAAGTTAGAGTAAGACAAAGTAGATTTATATTTGTTCGTAAGTACCTAGTTTGTAAGCTATGCCTTACGTTTTCCGAGTAAACAGCATTTAAGAATAAATATGATGTTCTCCCAATTGTTTCCACTAATATTGCCAAATGTTCGTATATGTTAAGATTTACTCCCAGATGACGGCACTAGAGCAGAATTACCTAGTCGGCCGTGAAGTCCAGCGCGCCCGAATAGGTCGGACTAACTTGTGTCTGACGCTCTTAGATCACAATGCGTCCGGGTCGGCCTCCCAAGGCGGTCGGAGTCGGTCTGGTCTACCGTGCGATTGCCACCGATATCTACAACCCAACCACGACTCAAATATTGATTGAAGAGGGGCTCACTGACTATCACCATCCAACTGGCATACCCTCTCAGTAGACTCCTCCCCCCTTTTTTGATTGACCCCGTCCTCCGCGCAGTCCAAGCAACCGTCCCACCTTGCCTGATCTGCTGTGTTTCGTTGACGATTTGGCGCTCCTTGCCGCGAGCTCTGCAGGTGCCTCCACCTAAGCCGCACAAATACCGCACCTTACGTGTAATACGTCGGCATCTACAGAAGGTGGCGTTTCGCGCGGGGAATGACACACTCCCCGCCACGGTGGTCGGCGAGAGCGCTCGCTACCTAGGGCGACCCGTAGGATTTACCTCATCGGAAATCTGGTCCGGGATGCATCCTGAACAGGTCTGAGAAAAAGGTGGCTCAGTGTATCAAATGATTTCACTGCAGTGCCTCTGACCGGGAGGTCCTAGGTTCGAGTCCCGACGGCAGTGGGATTTTTTCGACATGAGTTTCTCAACTAGGTCGAATTCAGTCACTGTCTGGAGGAGAATTCTAGGGGTCAACTGCTCTGATCGATAGTTTTCCGTGGTTTCTCCGAGCAACACCAGGCGAATGCCGGGGCAGTACCCTAACAAGCAGGCCACGGACAATCTTTCCATCCTCTTCCTTGTCCTATCCTCACCCTTACACGCACTTACATTAACATACACCACACTACCGCATATGCCGGGAGTCCCCGTCACCGACGGTAGGTCGGCGCCGGATCTCGCCACCCAGTGGTGGGGGAGATCCCCGCCACCTCCCGATGAAAAAAGCATGTACTACACTTATGGGAGTAGTAACCTCAGTAGTTGACGCGCTCGGAATCACTAACAATCAATCAACAGGTCGGTATCCTGCATGGCGTGGACGCGTCGCTCCAGCACGACGAGACGATTTGCCAATTTGTGCAGCCCATTATGGTGTTTCCGTTCCGCAAGAGCTCGGTTCGTAGGACTCATGCGAGCCGTGCGAGAGCTCAGATATTTTTGTTCCTTCCCGTCGGCGGCTAGACGGTTTTCTTATACGCTATCAGGATCGTGAGATGTGACCATTGGCTGAAAATGGCCACGGAAACAGAAATCTGGATTTTCGACAGCGCATACAAGTTTCTGCCCAGCCGTGCGTTGGTAGTATGTCAGCACGTGACCTGATGAGTTATGTGAGGGTTCTGCGCACTGCCAGCAAATGTTTGCCGCATTGGGCGACATGTATCCCTCCCGAACGGAGTCTCTCATAACATCTGGAGTAATGCGTTTCAAATCGCAAGATTCTGATTTTAAGTCAGAAATAAAATATGTTTTATGGTTTCATTATCACTATCAACTTACTGTCACAACAAAATTAGAAAGTCAGGAACGTGAGGGGTCATTAAATGACAGTGTCTAACTTGTAACAAAAGTTTTCATAGGATACAGCGTATCCAACAATGAGGTTTACTTTTCAAATCAAATGTATTTTGCATTATTGAAGATGGTAAAATATTTCAGAAAAGACTTGTATTAAGTCGTATTGATGTTTTCCTCATGTCAGGGTGCAGTATGTAAAATTTGTAAATACCTATCAGAATCCGGTTTATAAGTGATGATATATAATGATGATTTTGAAGAGAATGAGGAGGAGAATGACATCCGTATTTAGAGTTCAAATGAAAATGAAGATAGATATTAAAATGTTTATGTAAATAAAGTCTGCGAAGTCATAGTGGTTCTTTTTCAACACTTTCTTAGTACAGCGCGTTATGAAAAAAAGTTGGTCGATTCAAGGTTAACAACACACATACAAGCTACGTTGTGTCAAGACAGCAACAATGGCGCGCTGTCCTCCTTCCTGAAGCACCGGGCCATTTCCGACCAGCGGCACCGCTGCGAGCAGTCGACTCCACATTCCATAGTGCAGCGGACCCAGTCCCCCGGCGGGCGCCTGGTGCGAGCAACCCGCAACGCAAGCAGGTACAGCGGGCCCGCCAGGGGTCGCCGACGCGACGGGCACAGAGGCCGTGCACAGCAGCCCAACGTGACTGCTCTTGCTGGAGGCATTACCCCGGAGCAGGCGGGGTCCACCTGCCACATGTCCCCCCTCCCCGCGTACCCTGGGCGTGACCGGTGGCGCGGGAAGCGGCGGTTGCTTGCTCGTCGCCCTCCAGTACGCCACAAGCGCACGCGATCGAGCACGTGACGATCAGGTCCCGAACCTTACCGGTGCGCCCGCTCGGAAGATAACAACGGCCTCGAGTCGGCGCCACCGCCCCGCGCCTCCGTCCTCGCCCCGAGCGGGTCCAGCACATTGAGGGAAACTCGACGATGAAGCCACTGGTGACCGTGCCCACGCCCGGACCCGTGCAACACCTATTTCAGGAGGCGTACGCTAAACGCGTGGCCGGAACTGCCGCAACAAGGTACCTTCCCGGCCGCTCTTCAAGAGGTTGGGAAGAAAGCTACTATCTCTTTGAGGTCGAAGTGAATAAGAGGCTGCCGATTGAAAAGTTCAACCATTTGGCGCGCCTCAGTGCCTACCGACTACAAAATTACCGGCATATAGCATCCCGGAGACCAGCCAGCCCTTCTGCTGCCGCGCGATGAGACAAGACTCAGCAACCCGTGATAAAGGATGACGAAACAATCAACAAATATAATAGAACGCCCCAAATGTCTCATTTTGCATATTACTCTAAAGAAAATGAAACGTGGTCCTAGCAGACACAAATCTGCTTTAAGGCTCTAAAATCGTTTGCGAGTTGTACACGATGTTAAAATATGTTGTGACGTAATGTGTTCTACGAATTGCCTGTGCGCCTGATAACCAAATGTGTCATCATCAGCGAACTTTTCTTTTTCGTCTCAAATCTCTTTGACGCACCCTTCGGAGATAATTTCCTATCAGCAATAATACACACGCGGTTTTGTATCCATGATTTCTTATCAAAGGAAAAACACCCTCATCTTTTCTTAGAGTATATAGTCATAATTTGTTTTCTTTATTTTCTTTTCATAATAATGAACAAAGATTTTTAGTCTACTAATCTATGTTAAGTCACTAAAGGTTCGCGTTCAGAACTTTGTCCTCTGTAAAATAATGTCATTTTACATTTTTTGTATTTTTACAACATGTAATAAACAAACAAACAAACAAAGTATTCTAAAGAGGGGATCGTGGAAGTTCTGCTTGCCATTTATATTTTCCTATGCCTTACTTAGTTATAATTAAAACAATTTGAAGTTTCAACATTTGACCCTAATTTACAAGTTCAACGCAATCTTCATCACCATCGTCTCTTCTATTAATATCTTTGCAACCTCCGCACCATTCTACCACCAACATCGCATTTATGTCAATTACGTCACGAACCCCTCAACCCATGGCCGCACGGCCAGGACGTCGCTAGAAGGCCTTATCTCGTAAAGAGCTGTCGTGCCAAAGAACATTCATATATTTTCTCAGAGACAGCTCCAATTTTCTTCTTTAGTTTTTTTCCTCATGTAGCAACAAACAGTTAAGACAGTGGTGATAGTCCCATTTTCGCATTGCATTTTCGAGAACTGTAAAAAATTCTGAATTGTGAATTCAAATTTCGCGAGCTTCATTTGAGGCGTTATCAGTTCGCAAAATTGGAACACGATGGTTTCAAAATTCTTCAAATTCATCCGTTTTTTGTCGGTGGAGATGATTGTAGGATGTAGATACTATTCTGATGAAATGAAATAGATTAAATGAAGGAAAAACATTTAACTTAGAACAAATACAAGTCTTTACTGTTCTATACTATTCGTAAGAAATTTTGAACTCTGATTATGATATTCAAAATTGAAAGCTCATTTCAATGTAATCAAAGCAGACTTGTGTGAAATTATTCCTGCTTTTCTTCATTAAGTCCTGAAAATAATGTAACAGTTAAGTTTATTCATGTTAGTTTCATTTATAAAAGTAAGAAATGAAACTAGTGTTTCTGACTATCAAAGTACATGCAGGTACTTCACAAGTGCTTTGTTTGAATTGATTGAATTTGACTTTTTCAAGCTACAACTGAGTTATCAGAATGGCAGAAATTACAATATTTCAATATTACGTATATATTTTTAATAATGCGAGAAATAGTGTGATGTTTTAGCACCTCTAGTTTCTCACGAAGAATTTCCCGTCATGTCAAGCAAAAGCATAACTAAATTCGTACTCACTTTCAACTACTTTTCATTTTCGACAATAGAATTTATTTTCAGTGCGTGTTATTATTTATAAAACCTTATCCTTACGAAATAGTGGCTGCTGTGCTGAAATTGTGGATATAGATTCAACAGTGCACCCTAAATTTCGTTCAGCCGATGGATAGTGTGAGGTTTCACATTTCATGAGTGTCGAACATTATTCCTAGGTATTTTAAGGGTTTGTTCGATGGGAGCCAAGGAACTTGTGAATTTGCAATTGTGATCTTTGAAGAGTGCGTAATTCTTTTCAGAGAAAATATTTTGGTTCACATTTTGCTGCTTGTCAGTGCAAATGCCATTTTGCTGCCCAACAAGAGAAAGTGCTGATGGTCGATTGTAAATAATTGTTAAACGCTACCGATAACGGATGATTTGGAGAGAATAACGCGGTTTCATCTACGCATAATGCTGTGGCAGAATTCGTAGAATTCAGTATATCAGTCAAACAAATTAAAAAGGGTTGAAAGCAGAGGTGAACTTCGTAGTATACAAGCCCGAATTATCTTAGTGAAAGATAAAGGAATTTATTCGAATGGCGAAACTTCCGTTTTCGAGAAAACTGCTGATTATTTGGAAGAGATAATCTGGGATGCCCTTGATCCTCAATTTTTAGAGCAGTCCTTTTGTAGAGCCAGACTCTGTCAAAGGCACTAGCGAAATCTAAAAAGTCTGCAGAGAAGTATCGGTTCCTCGAAAAACTTGTGCTATTCCGAGAATCTGGGGATTGGTGGAAAGTATAGGATAAAATCCGAATTGCAAAGGAGTGATTCCTTTCGTTTCGTGAAGGAATTCATTAAGTCCAATGATTATCATATTTTGAAAGATTTTTGACATAGTAGGAAAAATTAAAATGGGTCAGCAGTCATAGGAACGATTTCTTAAGTTTTATTATCGGTATTATGATTTATTTCTTCCAGCTGGTCAGGCAATAGCTTAATCTAAGACAGCCCTTGAGAGAAACCTGCATGTCAATACCGTGAACCGTTTAGAAGAGATGAGGGTGGCCAACAATGCTTCAGAAAACTATGCAAGTCTTATTATTTCAAAAACCAGTCCTTACGAAACATCAGACACCAGTATAGGGCCACATACAGATGACATCTTACGGGATTATTGGTTAGAAATGAAACATTTCGCTACTGAAATAAAGAAAATTTTGGCTACATATTTTTCTATTCTTCCTAGCATTGGTAACACATGTCACCAGCAATGTTAGCCTTAGTGGCGGCAGCGGTAGGTGCCATGAGGCTAGAGAAGGCTATGGGAATGAGACCATTGCAGTGGCGGCAACATTACGGAGGAGAATGACGGGAGTTGGCAACAGCAATAATTTTGGAGGTGGGCATAAAAGAGGTGGCAGTCGACAGCGGCTAACAGTGAAGTTGCTCAAGCGGTAGCAGTGACAACAACGCTGGAGGTCGGCGATAGTGAGGACATTTTTAAATTTATTTTTCCTCCCTTGTCCTTCGAAGAGGTTGATAATGCAACAAGCAGTTTGTAGCTTTTTGTGAATGGCAATCCGTATGCAATGGTTCTTATTACTATGCTCGCACTTTTTCTTGATCCTCGAGCTCCCTAGTCCTCTCTCAGCCCGGCAAAGCACGGCCCGGTAGAAAACACGAGTTCCACTTGGAACTTCACGGCTCAGTTTGCAGTGCTGCCTACCTTCTTCGTTTACAATGCGAACTTCTCTCTCTCTCTCTCTCTCTCTCTCTCTCTAACGATTTGTGCGTACCGTGTGTTTCTGAGCTATTTTTATACGACGTTTCTGCCATCCTTTTGGTCTCGCGATTTGGATTTTTGGACTATCTTTTTACACTGGTTTGGCATGGCTCCCGAACTTATAATTTGGATTAGAAAAACTCTCGGATTGTCGATTTCCTTAAGAAGTGGCAGACGCAGTTCCCGTCCCATTTCGAGAGACCCCTCGTACACAACCTCACCGTCATAAAAGTCACACTTTTCATAGCAGTGACAGAAAAATTGTTGCTAAAGTGGTGGAATCTTGTCACCGAGAGAAAGCAAATAATATGCTCCTTGCGCCACTCGATCAATCTTTAAAGAGAGCATCTCTTCACACAGGGGTGAGTATCGCCCCTGTTAAACGAATTAAGCGATTCACTGTCGCTCACCCGGCCCAATCTCCAGAAACTCCCGGCAAAAAGAGGTAACGATTTGTTTTAATGCACAAAGTGCGAATATGAAGAACCAAAGCTTGTAAATAATGAATGCATTTAATAGCAAATTGTTTTCTCCTTTTCTTAGAACACGAACGCGCGGGAAAATTGTACTAGGCGACTTTGATACGCGTGTTATAAGAGATTTACAACTTTTACACTGTGCAGAAAGTTGTGCCCACGATAAGTAAGCTTTTGCCAGTGTTGAAGGAAAAAATTAATTGGAGATGGGGCGCAACTTCCCTACGTAAACATTTACTAAGCATGAGTTACCTATGGAAGAAAGTCCAAAATAAAAGAGTAATATTATTAGAGCGCGCCGATATTTCCGACTGGAGATCCCGGTATTTCGTTAAAATTAAACATTTCAGAGAAGAAAGGAAAGAATTTATTTAGATGAAACATGGAGAGACAACAATTTGACAATAGAAAGTGCTGGCAAAAAGAAAACGATATCTTTGGTGTTACTGCATGGGTAAGTTCCTCCAAGCGCCTCATTATTGGCAGTGGGTTCCCAGAATGGTTTTATTATTGTAATTGATTATCGTAATTGTAATTGATATCCATCGATCGCTGCAGACAAATTGACAAAGTACCGTCAAGTTATGACAAAAGAGTCAATGATAAGCTTGTTGCAAAAAAGGGGTATTCCATGCACAATGGACACTAGGAAAACATATACACAATGATAGCTAATAAACCGCAAGACAAAACATACGCCATCGACATATAGGCCTCAAAGAATTGACACACAGTCGTTCGACTCCCACCGTTTAATCGTGATCTGAAGGCTATCGAACTAGCATGGGCGAAAATAAAAAGTATATTCCGGGAGTACAATATTACCGGTGATACGTCTGCTGAACATCTTCACGAACTTACGTGCTTCTCATTTTCGTCCGTGAGTGCATCAGATTGTAGCGGTTATTGCGGACACGTCTAGAAACTCGAGAAAGAGTATTGGAGGAAACACGGGATAATGGAGATATCCATTGATGAAATTTTGATTAATATAGGAGGCGCAAGAGAGTGTGAAGATGATTCTAATTCTTTCCAGAACTCTGAATCAGATGAGAATGATTGAGGTACATGAGCATTTCTCCTTATTTCTCAATTTCTTTTACTATTAAAATAACTATTAATTATTTTTTAAGAATTTAAAAAAATCTTACGTTATTTGTCATTGCTATCTAGTCCAAGACACGCTATTACCACAGTCTAATAATTGTGCTATTACGCTGAGTTTTCCGCCGATGAAGTTGACAACACTGCACTGCTGTGACGTCGACAGAAACCACCTCTCCACGCACCCCCGCTGAGGAATATCAAGAAAAATTGCACAACTAGTACACGGAGCAGGTAATATACATTACGTTAAGTTAAATTAAACGAAGTTGAAGTTTCAGTTTTAATTCAATTGAGTGTTTGGGGGAATTATAGTGGTCTGTAACGGTCTTTGCAATATAGGAATTCGATACATGGGTTTACAGCAATGCGACCTAAGATAAAGATTAAGGTGCATAAGAAGAAGTAAATATTTTAATATAAATTGTGAGCTACCCGTGTTATGTCGTCGTAATACAGGTACATTTGTCTACGAATATCAATGTTCGGAATGAACCAAGGGGCATTGAAAGTGCTTCTTAAAAAAATGTTTTGAATGCGTTGGTGATAAAAGTGGTGACAGTAGTGCGAGCCGGAGGCGGTGTTGGCAATGGCGATGCCAATGATGGTCATCCCTTCCTCGCCGCGCCGCGCAGTTGCAAGTGAATCGCATTTTCCGGCAGCGAGCGTTGTGCTGCTCCACGCCCCGTCTCTTAACGCGGCGTCGCAGGCGCTGAGCGCACGCCGGCCTCTCGTGTTTTGCCAACAAGGAATTCAACCATTGGAGACGCGCGTGGCGGCGCGAGCAGCGCGGAGCGACACGGGGAACTCAGGAAAAGAGCGATGCGGAGAGACGCAAGGCGATACGGGGCGGCACGGGAAAGATGATGTGTGGTGAGGCACGGGGGACTCGAGAAAGTGGCAATGCATGGCGATGAAAGGGCGGCACGGGGAAGCCGATAAGGGCTGAGGCGCAAGAGACTCCAGGAAGGGCTGACGCAGGGGCCACGCGGGTACAACGTCGGGGCGACACGGGGATGACGACGTGGGGTGACGCGAGGGAGACACGAGAAAGGGGCGACGCGGAAGCGATGCGGAAGCGACGTAAGGCGATTCCGGGCGGCACGGATGAGAGGGTGTGAGGGTGAGGCACGGGGGACTCGAGGAAACAGCGACGCATGGCGATGGGAGGGCGGCACGGGGGAGCCGATGAGGGATGTGTCGCAAGGGACTCGAGAAAGAAGCGATGTACGAAGGTAACGTGAGGGCGAATCAAAGTGATGCAGGGCGGCATGGAGGAGAGGATGTGGGGTGAGACACGGGGACTCGAGGAAGCGGGGTTGCATAGCGATGGGAAGGCGGCAGGGGGAGCCGCTAAGGGGTGAGGCGCAAGGGACTCGACGCGGGGGCGACGCCGGGACGACACGGGGGGTGAGGATGTGAGGATTCGATGAAGGCGCAAAGCGGGGCGATGCGAGGACGATGCGAGGATGATGCGGGGACGACACAGGGTTTACACGGCGGAGGCGGAGTGGGGCGAGGCGCGAGGGACTCGTGCAAGGGGCGACGCGTGGCGATGCGGAGCGACGCCAGGCGATGCGGGGTGGCACGGAAGTGGCGATGTGGGGTGAAGCGCGGGGAAAATGATAAAGGGACGACCCGAGGCGGTGTGGGGCGATGCGGGGTAGCACGGGGCAGGGGATGTGGGGTGACGCGCGGGAGACTATATTTACATTCCCCTACATATACGTTTTGGGAAAGCACTAGCTTTGGAGGTGTTCATATTCACATTTTCCCATTCAAGTCGCGTTTTTGCCTTTCTTTTGGCACCTTATAAACAGAATATCGGCGTATCGACGCGTGGTCAGTTTGCGATCTGACACGAAGCGCTGGAAATTCGAAATTGCAATTTTGACGATAGAAGAGGGTTCGAAAAAAATATCATCCGCACATTCTTATCATTCTATGCTGAAACGAGGAAAGCATTAAAGAAATAACTTGGAGTCATTATTCAGAAAACAATTCTTTCAAAAATGTCCGTTTGACAAAAAATTACTCAAAAACAACTCAGTTTTCGAAAAATTGAACTACATAATATTATTTAACATATACTTTTTGATGAACAGATTGAATTAAAGAACATGCGTGCCTTTAACATTGTATATGTAGTAAGACCGAAGAAATTTGGACTTCCGTAATTTTGGAAAATTCATTGAGTTCTACGAAAACACGACCTAAGTATTTTTTAGGCTTTTTTTGCTCTATCAGAGGAAATAATTTGGACCCATTTTTGGGAGAAGTTGAAAATGTTTGGGCTTCATAGTATCCCCCAAATCCAAAATATCATATTCAAATTCAAGGAGCGTGACAGGATCGATCGGGGAATATCAATTTTGGGAAAATCCTGCTAGGTTTACAAACAGATGGGTAGACCTTTTGACGTCAATCGATTTTTCGATATCAAGAACACACCAACTCGGATTCGAACTATACTGTTAGACAAAGTAATTTTCGTCACATGGGATTAAGATCCCCTTTTTGTTACCAGAGCCCGGCAATACTAACAGGGTTTCTGTCAAAAAAGCTCCTTCTTTTCGCAGTTACAATACCCATATTTTTCTCAGGTGTCTATAGAGCGTAAGCAGTCCATGATGAAGTAAAAAATCTACATTTAATACTGTAGTTTTGCAAAGTTTATTTTTTTTAATTTTTGAAAATACAGAAAGTCTGCCGAAAATCGGCCAAACATTTTTTTACCGTCCTTCGCAACGAACCATGGGTAGAAAATTAAAGAAAATTCTTCCAGAATCTTTTGAAAAAAAAATTGTCTGAAAATTGTATTTCAAGCACAATTATGCAAAAATACTGAAATGTTTAAAAAGTTGTACATGAACATATTTGAAGATCTATCTTTGAGAATCAGATTACATTCTGTACAAAAATATCTTCAAACTTGTAGGAAAAGGTCGAAAAAATGAAATTTTGCAATTTTGAACATTCAGATAGTTGAACTAAAATAGGACCTTCACCATTTTAAACCATTTTTTCGCGCTATTTAATGAAATCCTTAATCAATTTAGAGCTTATTTTTAATTCAAAATATTTGAGGCTCCGTGTAAGGAATACCCCGCACCAAAATTTGAATTTTAAATTCGCAGTGTCTCAAATTCCTTCAGATCCATAGGGAAATGCCAATTTTACATAACATATCCTGAACGGTTAATGGACAGACACTTTTTGCCTGTCACACGAGTTTTCAGTACCGAAGACGCAAAAAACGTGGTTTTGACTACAAAACTCGTAATTTACTACATAATACGAAACAAGTATCCACTTTTTCGTTACAAGGGCCCGACAATAAAAGTTTTGTCAGAAAATGTCAGATGCATTACTGTATCTTCTCTTTACCACGTGCCTACGTAAGGTGAGAAAGTAAATGGAAAAGGTTTACTTTTGTTTCACAGACCTAGCAAAGGCCAAATGGCTTAGTAGATTAGCAAAGGATTAGTGGATTGCATTAAGTAAATATTCAAAAAGAGAAGATGCGTCGTGATAAGGATAGGTGACAATTGTTAATTTCTCAAGATATTTCGATAGATATGCAATGTTGTAGCGAAAGTTGTTGGCGACCAAGCAACGGTTGAGGAATGTTCTTATTCGAATATTGATTTTTTCTATGTACGTTGATACAATTGAAATATACGTGTGAATCTTTTGAACGTTTAAATCTTGTCATGTTATTATATAACACTAATTAGTGCGCGCTCTGAAAAGAATATGGAAGAAATGTTCTGGAGATGAAGTGAGATAATGATGACCAATTGGGCGCGACATTGTTTAATGTGTACTGGCAAAACTAGAAGGCAGCTTGGAGAGACCACAAAAGGGAATGTGATAGAAATCGAGAAAGGGGTTCCTTATGTATGCGGATATGGTAATTTGGCCCAAAAAGGAGGTTACGCATAATTTTATGTTGAAGTAGAGAAATGTCTATCCTATATAAGTGATTCATTTAGTTTCTAAACAAACCATTAATTAAATAAAGAACACAAGAATACATATTTAAGATGTAATTATTCAGAAAAAATTATATTCATATTTAATATATAATAAATGAAATGAACTTAGAATATTGGAGTACATTTTGTCATTTGATTTTATCGCTGCAGGATTCGAATTTATAGTAGTTTACATTTATTATTATTATTATTATTATTATTATTATTATTATTATTATTATTATTACTTTATTTATAAGAATTTTAATATTTTATTTTGGAATATCGATACATAAGAAAGGCCATTTTAAACTCGCGCAATACTGAATTGGAATTGTGTGTATTTCGCTTTCTTTCAGAGCACTGAGGGAAACGAAAAAATTCGATAATTTTCACCCAATATGTATTTACTTTTCTCTGGTTTCTTCAACAATTACTTCTCAGATAACACTCGTAAACTAAATCTACTTTACTTACATTGCACTTTGCCTTCCAGTGGCTTAGATTTTGTAAAACAAAGATTCGTTTAAAAATCATATCTTATTATAAATATTTATTTACCGTACCTGACGTTGAAATTAAGATTACCTTTCTACAGATGACAGGGTTTATAGCATTATTCGACAAAAAAATAATATTTCCTGAGAATTCCATTGTTCTGGACAATAACAAATGCCATGTCTGCAGAACAGCATGTCTAGCAAATGAATGAATTTGACAAATTTTGATGTTTGAACAATGAACAAATTTTATGTTTCCGGGCGCATCAACTGTTTAGATCTTTAGTCCCGCAAGTGTAGTGCATTTGTCCTCGGGGGTGGTGTTGATCTTTTCCTGCTGGATGGCGAGATCTAGTGTCCACACCATTCGCTCTCTCTCACTAGTGCAGCTTCACCGCTTCAGCCGGGACAAGCTCTAACCTCCTGACCGATCTCCCGATGTGTGGTAGTGCACGGTAGGTTCCTGCAAATTGCACGTCTAGAGAATGAATCCACAAAAGAAGTTCGCTCACAATGACAGTCTTCCGGGCAACAGCAATTCCCAGACTGGCGCTCCCTCTTGTCCTCCCCCGCGCCGGCGGCGGCGTGGACAGCGTCCTTGGCTGGCTGGCAGAGGACGGAGCGCGTCGCCACGGGCGGACGTCCGCGGGTTGAGGACAGCATCCGTCGCCGCGTCCGCCCTCGCCCTCGCCCTCGCCGCGCAGCCAGCCCACCCAACTTAGTGGACATGCCAGTGCGCGTGTCGCCGGCTGCAGCACGTGCCACGAGGAATGCTTCGCCATATGAGCTCGAGTGTAGCAGCGCGAGTGGAGTAGCACGATGATGACCGTCTGATGCGACCCGCTGCACGGAAAATTGACAGGTTCGTGGGGATATTGCGTGTTCTCGAAGTAAAATTATCGTGAAAATATCAGTGGTGCATCTGATCAAAGTGCATTCATTCCCTATGAGTTTAGTACAACTCAAAATGATAACTGAAAATGTTAATCTTTTCTTCAGTGAAGCCATTTCGCTTGGCGCCATTCTCGCGGGCGCGGAATGAATCTAAAGAATTGAATTAAATTTTGGATTGATTGATTGTTTGTTAGAGATTCCGGGCTAGGGTCCTTAGACCCGTAAGTGTAGTCCATGATTTCTCGGGATGTGGCTGTGATCTTCCCCTGCTGAATGACGAGATCCATCGCCGACCTACCGTCAGCTAGCGAGGGTTTTCCACAACCAAGTATCTCCCACAAGCGAAGCACCGCCCCCCCCCACGACAATCTCTAAGCTACCAACCGGTTTCCCGGCATGTGTGGTAGTGTAGTGCATATAAGTGTAAGTAAGGGGAAAGATCGCGCACGGTCCGTGAACCAGGGTACTGCTCCGGCATTCGCCTGGTGTTGATCCGAGAAACCACAGATAACTATCGATCAGAGCAGCCGGCCTCTAGAATTCTCCTCAGACAGCGACTGAATTTGACCTACCGGAAACCTAGTGTCGAAAATCCTGACACCGTCGGGACTACAACCTAGAACCGCTGGGCCAGAGACACTGCAGTGACATCAGTTGATGCCCTGAGCCACCTCTTCCGGTAATATGTTAGAAGCTCAGCCGTACATATGCTCTTATGGCGATAATATATTTCCATCAGTTGCTCCACGTTTGTATTTTTCTTATCGCATTGATATGCAAATTGCCGTTAGCATAGTCTATTTTTTGGTGGCTTTCAATGTCAAAGTTCATTGGTGAAAATGTTTTTAAAACTTTTTTGATCGCACATGTTTTATGTTATTTTCCAGAGGTTCCTTTTCAGAGGCCTGACAGGGTATTCCTTTACATAAACAAAACTGGTTTTCCGCTAATATGTTTCCAATTCTTCTCGGCAATTGTCGAAAATGTTAACTACTAACGTTTTGTCCTCAGAATGTTCCTGAAATATTACTTTCTTATTATGACACAGTTATAGAAAGCTCAACTAGGTGTTTGTAAATATAATTCATCAACTATAAAGCAATTTACTTACGATTTTTTGCTGGTTACATATGGGTCATTCTTTCGTACAAATTAATTGCCAACCAGTAAGCATTACTAATTTTCTGTTGAGGTCCTAAGAGACGTTTTTAGTATCTTTGCATGCAAAGATTTTAAAATATTTTTTTCAGGTGTATATTGCATTAAGACAACGAAGAGACCAAACTTTTAAAAAAAATCACTAAAATTATGCATTAGTGAGCAATTTGCATGGCGAATAATATTGTAGTACTACTTCGACATTAAAGATTTTTCTCGAGGTCTTTGGATTAGAAGACGTTGTGGTGGACATCGTGTAGGTAATAAACATTTAGTGTCGTGAGAACTTGGAGCAGTTAAGTTATCCAATAATGCATTATATTCAACAGCGAGATACATCCGAAGCTTCTGCAAAGCGCTTGATAGTCGATCCGATAATTTCTAAATTTTAAACAGAATGTAAATGCTATTGTTTTCAATGAGAATGTTAAAACGGTAGTATACACTTTCCTTGTGCACCCCATTTTAGAATATGGGACCATATTCTGGGATCCATTCCCAATAGGCCAAATTAACGAGCTAAAAAAAATTCAGAAGAGATTCGCTAAATTCTCTTCTCGCTAACCATAAATTAATACCGCTTTCAAATCGCAGGAAGGTAGCTATGCTTAGCGCTTTGTATAAGGTGTATGTAGGTTTCTCTGCACTGAACGAAATTCGCTACAGGCTATTGAAACCGACGTATTTAAGAAGAGAGGCTCATAACTTCAAAATTCCTGAACGAACACGTCGATGAGATAAGGGAAATTCTCCTTTGTAAATCGAACAATAAATGAATGGAAAAAGGTTACCTGCGGAAGCATTTGGGACTGGCCGATGAAAGTTTAAATACAATTTTTTTTAAATTGTAATGTAAAATATAATTTAAAGTACGTGTGTTGCGAGCCTTGCGTTGTATTGTCTTTATGTTAATGTGCCTTAGTGTAAAGTGCTTAGTGCAGAGAAAAAATATACCAGAGAAAACTGTATGATGTAACTCATATACTGGTAAATCAATATTTCAAAACGTTAAAAAGATGTCAATCGAAAGGAACCTGAGAAGAATGAAGTAAATAACATCATATCGTATAGAGAAAGCAGTGTAAAAATACGTAGTTTAAAATAAATATTTTTAATGTATGTGATATATAAGTATTTCATCATTAAATGGGAAAACCGCCACACACACACACACACACACACACACACACACACACACACACACACACACACACACACACACACACACACACACATATATATCCTGAAGTAAATCAGGATTCAGCTTTCTAACGATCTTATACGCTTATTTTGGGCAAGCGCGTTCATATTTACCTGTAAGGCTGGGATGAAAAACTCTCCCCGTTGTTTATGTGACTTCTTCAAAATTATGAAATTTCTGCCAGGAGCCTACCTGATTTAAAGTTTTTTTTGCACACGTAAACAATTCAGAACCCGGTATTTACGTCCTCTTTCTTCTCATAAAATCCTTCGAGGCGCGTGCAATTTCCTTATAGATACGGGAGGAATGCCCGCTCCCCCCCATGTTTTTACATGAATATAAATTTCAAGTATTTTAATGATAAAAAAGTTGTATTGAAGCAAATTATGACAACTAATATTATTCATTTTACATTACTGCAATATTATACACAGCGTGGAACAAGTGATAACAACCCTTGCACCTCCTCAACCGTGCAAGATACAAAGATGCCGTCTGGACAGTCGATTGCATAAACAGGGGCCACTTGAGTACAGTATACTTCGCCTTTGTACTATTTTTAGTACGAAGTATAAGGTTAACTTTGTTTTTAATGAAATCCTATGCTAAATTTTAGCGTATGATAATGGGCTTAAAAAGATGATTTCAAATATAAGTATATTTTCATATTTAAGCTTATCAATTTTTACAAATTGATGTGTTTTTGTAACGCATTTTTCCATTGAAGAGGCGATTTTCCATTTACTCATTTCTGCTTAGTAAATGAGGAACGTCGCGAGTCCACCCTTCAGACAAATGCGGTCTTTTACTTGCGCCCAGTAACAACTACTCTCTTGGATTCTAATTTTGCCGAAAGATGGCTTCGTCAAAAGGAGACTCAAATACTCCATACAGGATTCCAGAAAGTTATTGTATTGTCACACAAACACTATTCTGTATTTTGACAATTGTGACAACATATTCTATAATAAATGTTAAGTAAATAATACAAAAATGAACAATATTTTATGAATCAAATTAATCAGAAGAAATGAATGCTTTAAGAAACTGGTAGAAACTGACGCTATCGTTACTCCAGCGGCGCATTTTATCCACGCCTCCCCTCTGTTATCTACTCGTAGTGCAAGGTCTTTGAGCGTTTTTTGGAAAGGAGGTAAAACTATTCACGAGACATTTTCCTTTACTTTCTCAGCGGAGAGCAGAGAAGGTTGAATGGAAAGGTGACACTTTAGTAGAAAAATACGTTACAAAAATACATCAATTTCTAAAAAACTATTCGCTTAAATACAAAGATATACATATATTTTCATTTTAAGCTCATTGTGATACTCTAAAATGTAGCACAGGGTTCCATTTAAAAAGAAAAGTTGACTTCATATCTTCGTAGTCAAATATAGTACAAAGACGAAGTATTCTGTACTCAAGTAGCCCCTCTTTATGCAATCGACTGTCCAAACGGCATCTTCGTATCTTGCACGGCTGGTGAGGTACAATTTAATATTATTACGATTTAGTATACATTTTACAACGTCGCTTTTCGTGCTTTGCATTTGGCGAAATCATTACTTACGTTTTGAAAATCAATAGCATTTAATATATCATTTTTGATGCTCTTAATAGACAATCAATTTAATCTTTCTTGACTCACGGTTCTGCTTATCATTTCTCACATATTTCATTTTAGAGATGGATTACTCACTCGTACAGTTGGTCACAAATTGTTTGTGGTGAAAAAAAATAAAATAATAAAATAAAAAATTAATTTTACCAAAACCTGGGGGCCTCCCAAGAAGTGGGGCCCTGGGCCGCGGCCCCGCAGGCCCGTGCCATAATCTGACACTGGTGGACCGGTCGAAAATACCTGACTGAAATGTCGTGCACCCACGCCTAATCAACAGAAGTTCGTGACATCCTGTTTACGCCGGAGTTCTTTTGTGGCTCCGTTCAGGTGAAAATGACACGAGGTGCCTGCAGAAGGTGGCGGTCACGCCGCCCTTCAACCCTATCACTCCACTTGCTCGTCGGCTTGCATGGGGAGCAGCGTCATCGCGCTGCAGAAGTACGCCCTTCCTTCAACCACTGATCGCTCCTCTTGAATGGAGCGACGCACTTTGCGCGTACAGAATCCGCATTTGCGGTGCTGTTCAAGGAAGTCTCCTGTTCGAGCCTGTCAATGATGGCGAGGCTCAAAATAGGTTGGCCGTACACTTCTCAACCGAGAAGGCTGTTCGTTTTCTTGGGGAGGGGGGGGTAGCTGGCAGAGCTCTCTCACAACCATGGATCTTTGCACACTTGTCTCCGTATTAGCACCTGTTCGGAGCTGTAAAGAAAACCGTGTGGTGTCAGCAATTCAACAGCTTCCACGAACTACAAATCACAGTCCAAGTAAGGGTAAGAGGAGCTTCAAAAAAGTGGTTCAGAAAGAGCTCAGCCAAACACACATCAAAAGAGATTCACAAAAAAAAAAGGTCAAACACACATCAAAAGAGATTATGTGAAGGAAGTGAACCTAACTGGAGAATTATAGACTGTTTCCATATGCAGTTAAATATGTAAATCAATATAGTAAGCCCCTCGTAACTGTCCTTTATTAAAAATTCAACTTCGTTTAATAATATTAAATGATACGAGGTACTTAACCATTTTTACCTCACTGAAAGGGATTAATTTAAAGGAATCGGCTTCCTGTTGCAGCTTGGTTGAAAATCATTTTA